>CAJNIZ010030058.1:0-21834 GCA_905231905.1 Symbiodinium pilosum
AAAAAGAGATTCATCTAGCGGAAAATCATTCTAAAAGGCAAAAATCGCGCGACCAGAATTCTTCGAAATATCTAATTATCTCGTCCGAAAAAAAAAAAAAAAAAGCTCGAAGAGACCCAGGGCCTCTAGATTTGCCAAAGAACTTCAAATCCTCCGATATTTAAGAATCCTAAAGAGCCTACCCCCAAAATATCTATCCAATTATCAAAATTCTTGAGAATAAGATCTGAATAAAAAATCAAGAGAGTTGATTATCTATTTATATCTTAATAATTATCTAATAATCTCTATCTCCCCATCTATCGATCTCGATTAATATCTTTCTCTATTTATCAACCATAATCTATTATTATCTCCCTCTATATTGATACCCCTCTAATTATCCCTCTAGTATCTCTATATTCTATTTATTTATTTATCGATCCTTATCTATCTATCTTTATTTGCTTATCTATTCAATAAATATTTATCTATCGTGCGATTTTTAGATCAAGAGCGGTCCTCTGCCTATTCTATTTCTCTTGAATTAGTTGCGCGATTAATTAGGAGAGCGTATAAATCCAAAACGGAGAACCCCAATCTTTCCGAATTTATAGATTAATTGTGATTATGAAGAGTGATAGGCGTATTCTCCCGAGTAGCTGCGTAGGGGGAACAAGGTAGATAAATGCGACGGAAAATTCGCAAAAGCGCATAAATCCGAGACGAAGACCTAAAATCTTTCAGAATTTGCAAGTTGGCCGTAATTACGCACGAAGATTTATACGCTCCGCCGAGCCGCCGCGCAGCTGGCCCAAGAGAGATAAATGAGGGGAAAGACCTAACCGCATACTCCCGGGACGGAGAATCAAAATCTTTCCGGGCCGGATGCGGGGGTTGCGCGGCCAAAGATCTCCCGAGATTGCGATCCATTTCTCTCTCTTTGGCTGTCTGCGCGGCGGCTCGGTGCAACGTGTAGACCCGGGGCGGAGATCCAAAATCTTTCAGAATCTAGAGGTTGGTTGTTTTTGGTCACGTGCGGTCTTATATGTTGATTATTCATCGGGCTTCACGTGCGATCTTATACGTTGCTTGCGGGTACTCTCAAGCAAATGTTTTCCGCTGCTGTACGCAGCGGGTCAACTCTAGTATATTGCAATATCGGGGGCGTTCCTGGGAATAATATAATGCACACTTAAGCGCAATCCAAACCAATGTCTAATTTTCTCAGAAAACGATTGCCTTGCTCAAGCTTGAGTTGCTTTATCAAAGCTCATAAGCTTCAAAATCAAAATCAAAAGCTAAATGGGCAGCAAGCTTAGGCCTCCAGCCGAGCTTGTCCAAAAGGTACGGCAAGAGCACATGCATGCTTTTCACAATCCCGTCTCCTGCAAGCAAAGAAGTCATGAAAGCTGAATGAAAAGGAATGATCGCATCATCGCTGGACACTCCGGACAAGGATGAAGAACCAAATCTGTTCATTGAGACCCACAAGGTGCATCTTCCGGCAGGTCCCCAAAATGCCTCCGGGAAGCCAAGAGCCAAATTCAGGTTCTGCACGCACGCTCCACTGGCACCCTGCGCAGATGCGATTTCATCAAGAATGGGCGAGATCTTAGCAAATGCACGGCCACGGCCTTTCCCAAATTGTCCAAGCGAGCTGCTAGCCAGAGCGCCTTCTTGTCCTCAATGTCTGGCGTTGAGTTCCAAGTGCTTGCATGCCCACATGTCAGCCAGTAGTACATCGCTCTCGCATCCTCGTTGGCAAAGCAGAACAGCTCCAGCCTTTGCATATCAATGCCACAAGTAACATATTGCATGAAGTGCACTCAACCGCCCGATTTTGACGACGCAATCACCTCTGTAAACCAAGCCAACTGAAAGAAACGAAAGACTCTTACTGCCTGCAAGGGAAACGTCAATCTTTCCAATGTCTGGGCTGCAGGCTTGTTGGTGTTGTTAACGGCGTCAGGTCGCAAGAATGCACCGCGTTCCAGAGCTGGCATGCACAAGACAGCTTGCACTTAGCACCACTTGCTTTGAAATGCCCACAGCATTTTCCTGTGAGATGGGCTGAGCTAGGGTGCAAGTACAAGCATGCCGGTCCTGGCAGGCCTGCCTCTTTTTAACCGCACTCGTGCACACGTCGATCGAATTCTTGCTCCCCCATGTCCTCGATGACCTCTGCAAGTGCGTGAATTTACTCAGTGCCTGTGAGTGCATAGCTTTCCAGGCCTGCTCATTTCTTTCCAAAGTTTCAAAGGCCTGAGCAAAGCAGCTCAAAAGACAGCCAAAAATGGCTGTGCTGCTGCGGGGCCACAATCAGCCTGTGAAACAGCGCTCCCGCCTGCTGATTGTCAACTGCCTTTCACAGGCAAAGTTCACAAACATGACAAGTATCACATGAATTTGGCTAGGACGTGATGCCTCCAACTCCAACTACGTTTGAGTTCTGCAAGGTGGTGAGCGTCAGTCGAAGACTTACATTTAGCCATTTTCTAAACCCCAACAATGCAGAATGAGCAGCCGTGAGGAAGACCTACTAGTTTGGGCAGAGGGTGTCGACATTAGTTTGAACCTACTTTGTCCCTCACCTGGAGCCTGACAGGTTCGGGTACCGACTGGGTAATCATCGAGATCTCGGCGCAGCTGCTACAAAGTCATGTAGCGCGTGCTGGATCAACGTGTCAATTAGATGAGAACCGAGACGCCATTACGGGCAGACTGCTCTGAGGAGTCAGAACCCTGCGATGTCTTTTAAACGCTTGAACACATGCCGAGCCGTGCCCATAAGATCTGTTTTAGGCAGGCTCTTAGATTCCGGACGGCTTGAAGATATGGAGTAATATCGCCTTTGGCTTCCGGTTTGGAGAATCGCATACGGAAGACTCTGTATAACCCCAAAAAATCCAAATATGACCGCAATATCATCTAACATAATCCCAATATAACCCCATATAGCACCAAAATAACCCTAGCAGCCTTATGATACTTCTGCCTCCAGATCCGCTGCTCGCAGAAGATGAAGAACGATTCGAGGCGCGCGGCCCAGGATGCTTCGGCAAGCATCCTATGCAGGGTTCATATTAGGGTTTTAGGGTTGTATTAGGGTTGTACTAGGGTTGTATTAGGGTTGTATTAGGGTTGTGTTGGGGTTATATTGGGGTTATATTGGAATAACGGAAAAATGGAAACTACTATAATGGGGTTATTTGGGTTTAGGGTTATATTGTGATTATATGATGGTAGATCAGCCCTTTTGCAGCCCCATAAGACTTGGTGTCGCTGCACCGGAGTCCAACATATCTCCCCAATGCTGCAGCGCCTCATCCTGCAAGGCTTCCCGGCCAAGCAGCTGCAGCACCTCCAACTGTTATGCTGACGTTTGTGATGTTCCGTTCGCCTCTTTCTGATCTCAAGAGCAGCTGTCTTCCCAGCTCTGGCCCTGCATTCTCCTCCTCTAATTGCAAAAGACTGGCCAAAACACTAAGACCCAGTGAGGCAAGGGAGGATTCAATCGGATTCAGGTCCCTGTGTGTGTGCGTGCACCCTGATTCTAAGCTAAGGGCTTTTGGTTTGGAGTGTGAGATTGATTCGGACAAGGTAGAAGGCAGGCATGTTGGATGTGAAAAAGACTTGCAATTTTCAAATTGTCAGTGCAGGAGGGCCGGAGCTGACTTGCCTATCCGGTCTAACGAAGCTGTGGCAAGTCAGTGGAAGCAAGCTGATCACTCTTGTGTACCTGCATGTACAGAATGGAAGCCAGTTTTTCGGAGTGCCACTTTTTGAACAGCTTGTGACGACCATTTGAAGGACAAGTGCAGTGCGGTTGATGCTTACAGTACATGGTTTCATGTTGCTCATGTCAGGCGTGCTGTGCATGACAGGGAAGAGGTGAACACATGTGTACATTTTCCATGTTAGGATCATGTTTAGGACGTTCTTCAACATGTACCAGCAGGCCCCCCTGCATGGAGATCCTCGAAACGGCAAGCCAATCGATACAACCTTTATCCGCGTGTGAGCCCTGATTGCCAATTCCAAGGGTCATTACGTTGCTTTGTCGCTGTTGATTTTGATTTTGCATCAAGCAGGGGGCCAGGAGAGGCGGGGGATTGGTCCTGGGCAATCAAGACCCCCTTCCCACTCCGTGCCTACGAACCTGCGATATTTGAACTACTTCTGGTCGCTGTGCATTGGTTCGTACTCTGGATTAGCATCTAGCGCTCCTCCTCCCGCTTGGACGTGCGTGTTCAGCAAAGATTTTCAGGTAGTGCAGCGACATTTAGGCCATTCCAGTCGCCCGTTTCAACACAATTCATTTCATGTCAGTGCGGTATATGTCAGTTCAAGCCAAACATATTGTCCCCTGCTATTCTGATGCACTGCCACTGTTCTATTCTTATTAGCGGGCTAAGGGATTCAAGATCCGTTGAAACCGAAGCCACAGGGGTTCCCCTTTCTCCGTGTGTCAGTTGATCTTTGCAAACAAAGGTAACTACCGAAGATAAGTGCAGCTAGATTTCTCGCTGAGGCGCACTTTCTTCTGGAACTGTACGGACATCTTCTGCAGAGTCCGAAAATGGCTGTATACCAAACTCGCCGTCCTCTGCGTCACCTGCCAGAGTGAGCTGGCATCGGAAAGAGGATCCACGGTCCACGATAACGCTATCACTAGCAGAACAGTTCACTGCCTTCATCCACTTTGCCATAGAACCTGGGATATCCGTTGATCAACAGACGGGATCAGCCCATGGATCTCAAACGAATGGAAGCTTCTTCTAGTCAGGATGGGCGGCTGGACTCTCAAGTTGCTGGCACCCTCCTCGCCCTGGGTCATGCCCAGGATGGAGCCGCAAAGTTGCTCACCTGCGGAAGCTCTATAGCATTGGAAATATCCCAGTGTCAGATCTCTGGGCCCCCCCACCCTCCTTTGTGCGAATGACGATCTCATCGCCTTCTTGAAGGCCATAGCTGTCTGAAGCCTTCTTGCAATCCATGGTTGTTTGAAAACCGGACACACCACAGCTGAGATGGCGCAAGAGTACCTGAGAGTACGGGTGGAAGCACACGATCTTGCAGTTGAATTCGTCCACCAGCGCCTCACCATTCCTCAGTTGCATGGAAGCTCCGCGGCACGCGGCACTGCCAGCAAAGGGAGAGATGTCAACTCGTTAGGCGTTGAAGGAGGATTGACAACTGGACCACGACTGCATGCTGCAGCCCAGCAACTTCAGCTCATTCTCTCGAAAGTCGTTGAAATCAGCGAAGTCTTCCCACTGTTCCACGCCAGGACAAACCAACAGAGTAGTGACGGTGGTATCTGGTGGAGGCTCTTTGGCAGCTCCTGCCAGGCGAAACATGTCCCCAAGACATCCCAAAGCTACTCCCCTCTTTTGCTCCCCAACTTTGCAGTCTGCTTTGACGATTTCCAATGGGTTGAGTGAAGCCGATTTGGAAGCAGAATTGTCTTGCGTGGATGAGCACCGTTACACACCACCTTACCTTCATGCCCTGAAACGCCTCTAGTAAGTCCACAGACGCTGGCCTTGTAGCCTCAAGGCTTCGGCTTTCAGGTCTTCCAGTGCAGCTGTCGGTGTGGCTGCCAGACTGGTAACGATCCGAATTCCGCCTGCCTGCATGCATGGCTGACTTGATTTCTGCTTGGTGGGCAGACCTTATGAACTTTGCGTGAGGCAGAAATAGGCAAAATTAATGACCAAATGCCCAATGCCCTGTACGTTCGAGTGGTCAGAGCTCTCAGGAATGCCTCGCTGGCAGGTCTGGCCCATGGGCAGAAGCCGAGGCCAATGATCATGGAATCCAGCCACTTCTTGACAGCCACCGCATGGACATCGCCTTCAACCTTAGACCAGTTCGTCAAGCGACCGCAGTCAACTTGATGAACTTGCAGCGGGCTTCCCACGCCACAGTCCAATTCAATCAAAAACCGATTAGCTGGTAAGCTCCGCACCACAGCACGCCGCCGCGCAAGGAGCCGACGAGGGATTTGCAAAGCTGCTGAACCAGCAAGCACCTTGGGCATAAACAGAACCTATACAGCAATGGTGCTGGCCAAGTCAGGCAATGTAATTTTCACCCAGGAGCCGTCCAGCAAGTTCTCGCGTGACTGCTTGGCGCTTTCTTGACCCATGCGGATGGCCTGGCTCCCGGAGCCTTAAACAGGACTCAGGAAAGCAGCTGACAACGGTCTTGGGAAATCCGTAGCCGAGGCCAAGGCCACCGCCAACTCCTCAGCGACGGCACAACGACTTGGAGCTCGTAGTACAGCGCGGGGCCATGTGATAGTGAGCATCTTCTAAAAAGGGCGGCAAGCTTGCCAGCTTGCTTATCTACACGAGGCCCGGGCCTAGAGGGATGAAAGCTTTTCAGTAGTCGCGCGGCTCAACAGTTGTAGGTTCCAGTGATGGTTCTGGGCAAGTGTCTACAGCCTGCCTGAAGAGTTAGCCAAAGCTTGCAAGCTGCTCCAGCCCAGGGAACAGGCACTCGCAGCAAACGCAACTTTGTCTGCAATGCATGCTAGCAATGGGGAGGCTCAAACTCTGACATGCCAGGACTGCCGTCGTTGTCATTCAAAGGCTTGACAGACCTGGCAGACCAAAAAAGAAAAATGTCCACTCGTTTCTTGCGTTGCTGAGACTCGCACACAAACTGCTTTCCCTCGTAGTGCGCAGCCATTGCGGCATGCACGTCTGCAGCCGTGGTCCCTGTAAGCATATTATGATGGACTATTACGGCAAATTCCTTGAGAGCAGGCCGCATGTGAACACATCTTCATGCCTGCTCGAAGCTGGGAGTAGCGCAGGGGAACAGACCTGGAAGTACGTTTGTGTGGCACAAGTCACTTTGGGCTGAAAACGCCCACTCAAGAGGTCGCCAAGGATGGAACACGACCATGCCTTGCTTGAAGTCCCCCACAGCAGGGCAGAAGATAGGCTCCTGCCGTTGGCCGGAGGGCGCATGATAACGCTGATACAATCTGTTGGCCTCCTCTAGGCCGGTCCATTTCGCCATCTCTGGTAGGTGCTTGTGATTCAACGCGAAGCCGTACCTCCGAGAAAGAAGCAACGGCTGCCATGCTGCGTTTCACGAAAAGCATGTCTAATTTCGTTCTTCTTAACATCATGCTGAATCGTAAGCTTGGGAACGCTCCCCAGGGCTCGTGGTCCTCCTCCTCATAGGTCTTGATAAGACCCTGGCAGAGCAACGCCGTTACTGTACAGTTACCACCTTTTGAAATGCGGGCTCCTCCAGCCCAAAGGTGTGCTATCTGTGAGTCGCGCGTAAATGCTGCCACTCCAGCCGCATTCAGCTCACAATCCCAAGAAAATTGAACATAGCAACTTCGGTCAGAGTGTGGCCATGGGAAGAATCTCATGCGGCTTTGACTGGCGCGTTTACAAAGGATGCCTCACGTTGACATGACCTCAGGTTTGTGGTGCAATGTAGAGCCTTGCCGCCACCAGAATAGCCACTGACGGCATGTACCTGGCTGGTTCTGATCCATGCGATGTGACGGCAGAGTGGTTCAAAGCAGCTTCGCGGGGCGCGCACCACTAGGCCTGCTTCTGATGGCAGCAGTCCGGCATCTACAAGTGGCCTGGGCGAGACATTGGCGGAACTCCCTTCAACCTCACCTCACACAAGACGAGCCTCTCCAACAAGTAACACCAAGTCTTGACACAGTCTCATGCGAAAGAAAACCGTCTGCTGAGTCTGCTGGGGCGCCCAGCCGAACTAGGCCAATGAAACCTCCACATGTTTGGGGCGGAGTGATTGAGTTGATCCGAGTGCGTTGCAGTTCATGCTTAGGTAGTTTCCGTCAAGGTTTGGTTCGAACACCAAGCACGGTCATAGCCTTTTCATCCATGTTATTGAATGCTGTACAAGGCAGGTTTGCCAAGCGTGTGCACAGGTGCACAGCCATGGAGCAAGAAGCAATGTCAAGCTACCACGTTTGTTTAGTATCATCTGTGAGTTCTTGGGCCATCAGAAAACACTCCCTGAGCGTGGCGCTTGATCCTGCTTCTGAGCATGTACAGCTCCAAGATGGCCAAGATACACAACTGGAAATAAAACGCTGCTGCCTAGATTGAGCCCAAGACGGAATGTCTTCATCTCAATCCCAGCAGGACCACTCGTGATCCCAAGATTTGGCGGATGCCATCAACACCCAGACCGCGCTGCACTAAATCAAATGTGTGGACTATGTGGAATTTGAATGTCTCCTTGAAGCAGGCTTTCATACAATTTGCACGGAGCGAGCGCCAAGTGCGACACCTCCCGCAACGTTCCACCCCAGATGGTCAGATAGTCAGACGGTCAGGCAGCGGCATCCTCTTTGGCCGCCAGCTTCCTCGTGTAACACATATACCTATTTCATCTAGAAGTGCAGTCACTTCGTCAATCCGGACATGCCATTTTGTACACGGCCTTGTCTCTGCGATGATGCTCGCCATGTCCATCATGAATTCCCGCATCATGGGTAGCGCTCGGAAGCCAACGTCCACGGTGGCCGCTCTGTAGATCTTGCAGGGAGGATCTTAACAGCAGAGGAGGAAGGAGGAGGAGGAGGCCCTCTCTGCAAGCGCTATGTATTATGCAGCAGTCTGTTGTTTTGGTCTTGCTAGATTCGCCATGCCTGGTCGGCTGCGGCAGTGGCTTCATCCAGCGCCGCGCCCAAAGAACCATTCTTAGAAAGGAACTCCGAAATCTCTTCAGGGATTGCTGGTGCGGGGGTATGCTAGAAACACCTGCCATGTATTTGCAGAAAGCCACATCTACGAGATCTGCGATGAAGCCCAAGCGGAAGCGAAGGCCAGACATGAAAGCTTGCCAGTTGACTGCAGCGCCACAGCTCATCCTCACGCTCCAGGTGCGCAGCTGCATGGAGTTTGATAGGGTGAGGTATGGATGAATTCAACCTGGGCGCTGGAAGCATTCAGAAACATGTGCCATTCCCGTAGCAATGGACCACGTGCCCGCTCGAGTTTGCCCTGGCTGCACCTTTAGTCACGAGGCTTGAAGCACCATAGCAGTAACATTCTGCTGTGAAGCCCGTCCAGCGCCTCCGTTTCAGCCTCCCAGGTTCCTGTGAAAAGGCCCTCCGCCAGGCGTCGCAGACGCGCGGCATACCGGTCTCGGCCCGGGCCTGCAGCTTTGCAAGATATTGCAAGTCTGCCCGTCCCGTATGTCTTGGGTTGATCCACTTTGTCTGCCTTGAGCGACAATGGCTGTGACCGCATGATCAATACCAACGACAGCGATGTCCTTGGTGTCCTGCCGCAGCATAAGGTTGGCCGTGTTGCCTGAGCTATCAAATTTTACCATGGCCGCCGCGCATGCACACAAAAATGTTCACGCAACATCTCCAGGCAATCTGAGCAGTGTTTGCTGTCGGCATCGGATGCAGAGTGGATGATTCTTGTTTTGTTATTGTGGCAGCCGTTATTGCCGGCCTTCGCTGTACAGGCAGAGTTGGTGCTGCTGCCAATCGTGCAAATGGTCGTAGTCGTTTTGATGGTCATGATATCTGCAGCAATGATCACTATGATGTGATGCTGGGCTTCTTCTTGAAGGCATGTTTTGGCGCTTTGCTTTCCAACTACTTTGTCTTCAAACTTTTCATGTTTGCTGGTGTGGGGCCTGAGCCCCACGAACTTTAGGAGGGACCTGGCTCTTGTTGGTCAGACAGTTTTGGGCGCAGAACATCGAAGGTGAATATCAGATCGCATGCCGCCTTGAACACTTGAATGTGCCGATGTGAGGCATGGTTGGAATTCTTGCATGGGCTGCTGGTTCTGATTGCCTGCATCCCACATCCTGTAATATCCAGCCATAGTCTGATGGAAATGCCTAAGGCTTCGACCCTCATTGTCCCAGAGCAAGGGGACGCGGTCAAGATTGTTAATCAGCGCATCGAAGGCAACAATCTCACCAACCTGCGCGGTACAAAAAGCAGGAAAAGGTTGGAAACAGGTGTTCCATCACAATAACGATCGCGGTAGTGGTACTAGTACTAATAATCGTAATAATAAAGCAACAATAGTAATTGTAATAGTAATGCTTTGCCCGTACACCATCTCCGGCTTGGAGAGTTGCTCTTTCAGCATCTTACTCTGACCTTCTGAATGCTCGCGAGATCTCGCGAGCGCAGGCTTACGATGTCCATTTCTGTAGTTTTACCCCTAACAGGGTTGCACGTTCCTTTGAGCTGCAAAGCTCTTGGCGATGCCCGCGTCAGCTTATCAACGTGTCGACATGCTGCTCTGGCATGCTCTCGCTTCTGGATGCGAAAGCCGTGCTGCATGCTTCAACCTTTCCTGCGGGCGACGGAGAATCAGGTATCTGAGTGTTGCAAGGCTCTTGTCATTGGTTTCAACGTCGTATCCCGCACGATTCTTGTCAACACATAATAATGTTTTTATGGCTTGGCAAGCTCTGCTACGGCTCAACCGTAGCATCCTCTCACCTCTCTTTACACTGACCTGAGCCCAAGATGCCCAAGTTGCGCGAAAGTCTGAAAAACTGCTGCGGCATCTGGACATGCAGCATGCTCTCAGGCTTTCCGTAAGCTGCCTGATACCAGAAGGCATCTAAATGATGGGGCTCCATTGCCTCGGAAGGAGCAAAGAACTAGGGCTTGGGTACAATTCTTACAAGCCAAATCATAAACTTAATCTCTGCATACTTGGTCGCCGGGTTAGATTTCCCAAGCACGATACACCAGTGCGAGTCCAGGCACTGATAGTTGCTCGTGCAACGCTTGGCCCTGCACACTGATACCTGGGATGAATTCCTCAGCGTGATGCATGCACTATCAGTGCAGTCTTCGCAGAGCATCCGTGACGGGCACGTTCATGTAAAGGGAACTAGACTGCTGGGAAGACAAGCAGCCAGAATGCCAAAGAACTCGCAGTTGTGATGCTGCCTAGTGCATGGGCTCAAATCTGATCAGGTTACAACCGTGCCAGCCCTTCAAAGAAAGTCCTGCATTGAGGCCGGGGGGCAATCGGATATTCAGCATTGACAGCCCCTTGGCCTCATTCGGGTCGGCGCTCCTGGGTGCAGACATACTTGTTTCCGCGTCAGGATCCCAAGTACAGTCGGTCCGAGCCACCACAAGAGGTCGCGAATTGATGCATATTCTGCATCAACATAGCGGACCACTCCTATGCCACATGCTGCAATATGCTGCAATGAATCCCACCCAGCATAGGGACGCCATAAGCTAAACAGAGCATTCGCCAAGGTTCTTATGTCAGCGGTCGGAACTGCAATGGCTTTGGCCACCTGCAAAGCTACTGCGCAAGAATGATTGCCATCCCTAGCAAGGCTGGACTAGGATAACAGAGATTGGCAGCAGCACCAGCGCCTGGACGGCTAAGAATTCTGCCGCAGCTGTCATCTTCCTGAGTGGCAGACACTGACGAACTAATCCAGCCACTGCGAAGATTCCAATGCTTTTTTCCTACATGAGAGACACCAGAGCACCAGCTACCACAGTGCTTTTTGCCATGGTTCTGTGGCTTCATCACCACTACTCCCTGAGGCAGTTTGAAGAGGGCAACGCCTCCCGACCCACCTTCGCAATGTTGCACACCTGGGCAACACGTCTCTGCATAGAGGTGCAAGGCAGCGGAGAAAATGGCAAGGCTTGCGATCTGTAGCCTTGAGATCTGTCCCACCCCTACCCTCGGCTTGAAGCCTTCAAATACACCTCATGGTTGGGCTGCATCATATCGTAATCTTCCACTCAGAAGATTTGCATTTGATCGTGAAAGCTCTCGCCTTCAGGTTGAGACCAATCGAGATCTGCTGCTAGGGAGGCCGAGGGGAGCTGTTGCCACAGCAGTTTGTCCTCTTTTGCCCCTTCCTTACTTTGAAGCAGGAATCTCATGGAGCCTTGAACACACTTACAGCAAGCTCGCTTACAAGCCTTGGACTCGGGAGGCAAGCTTCCGTCTCAGCAGGGCGTTCGGGAGGAAAGCAAACCACACATCTTGCGACCTGGTACTCACGTCTTTCTCACAGCCCCCTCTCAAACCATATGCCATGGTCAAGTGATTTAAAGGCGAGGCGCTGCTCCGGTGTAGGTACTACCGCAGACTTCACCTCAATGATTGGATGTGCAGCGCTGCTAAATTACCAAGAATGACTCTGAAAGTGAAACAGGGAATAATGGAAAATGATTTCAGGCACTTTGTCGAGTGAACATTGGGCTGACTATGCCTGCCAGGATTTTGTCCTGATGTACAAGAAAGGCCGTCCGTCCACTTCTGTGGCCGAGCTAGCAGCTGCCAGCCCTTAAAGATCCCAGCAGGTGCTTAAACTCTGTTGTCAGCAGAATCATTGAAGCCGCGTCGCAGGTTTTCTGCACCGCCATTTTTGCCTTCAGCTGCGCCTTGCCGTTTGCATGCTCAAGCCCAGAAGCCCAGAAGTGTTGTAAAGTCTCTGGAGCCCATACATAGTGCATGTTTTCGTCGGCCGGCCTGCCAGTCGGGTCTTGGCAGCTGGCTGTCCAGAAGATTGCTGACATCTCTGTCGAGCGTGTGCCGCTGCCGAGCATAGAGACTACGCAGGTGCTTGGTCTGAGAAACCTGTCCAGGGCTTTGACTCCGGAGACCAACGTATAGGAGTTACCAAGGATTTACATGAAACTTACGCAGCTGCAGCTGCATGCACGCGCACACAAACAAGGTGGCGGATCGGCCATCTCTTCTCCAATGTTTCACAGCAGGTGGCTTTGCCAACACTTTCCCAGCAGCTGGCCTCCAGCCACTCGGCATCCAAGTAGGCGAGGGCGGCGTCCAAGAGCTTGCAGCCCAGGACAGATGCTGCACTGGCGACCTGGGATTCCTTCTCTTCTATGGCCAGCTGCTTTAAGGTAATGCATGCACAGTGGTGATGTTTAAGATTGGCAATCAACACAAAGATTCGTGCGTCCCTGCAAGTTGCATAGCTGAAGCTGCTCTGAATCGTTCAGCCCAAACATCGAGGGACTCTTATCCGGCAACACTGCGTCGCCCACAAACTATGCCAAAATACCTTCAGGGTCTCGTCGCGATCGTGGCCATTCGAGTTTAGAATGGCCCGGCAGCGTTCCAGGGCCTCCGAGCTCAATGCCCAACTGTCCTAAAGCATGACTCGACAACAAGCAGCAGTCATCCGTGGGGTTCATCTAGTCTAGTCGCTGTCGCTGCCTGTCTAGCTACGGACGTTGCCACCAGGCGGTCCCAACTTGCAACCGTGGCCGCAGGTTTCGGTGACAAAGCCAACTGCGCAAGGTGCAGGCCCAGCCTCAAAAGGATGAGAAGGTCTATAGGTCTGAAAAATGTTTGGCTCAATCGTTGTTGAGACCAGCTTATCCTTCCCATGCAATAGGATGGATGCAATAGGTACAGTCTGAGGCGCGCTGCGGCCAGCTCATTTGAAAGCAGCCAAGAACCATCTTCACATTGCAGCTTGGCTATGACAACCAATGCCTGGTCTGATGATTCCAACCGCTTCCAGCATCCAGCAGTAACGCTACTAGCAGACTGCCAGCCTCATCCACAACCGGTGAACAGTGTAACATCATGCGACTGCATGTCTGTGGTTGCCGGGCCTCGTAAGCTGCAGGCTTTGGCAGGGGAGGCAGCTGTTGCTGGTCAGCATCATGTCTGCCCTGAGACGGCCCAGTGGCCCAGGCACAAAGATCAGAAACCTGACGCACCTCTTAAAAAACATCGTGCTTTTAAGTTTTTCATAGATTAGCCAAGCTGCCTGCTGAGGCTCATATCCTTGATTTGCAGTAGCCTTGGGCTTGGCCTTGGCTTTGGGAGGAGGCGGCGGCCGAAGTTTGCCTTTTCCTTTGCCGCCCTCTGTGCTGGCCAGCGCTGTGCTATCAATGACAGATGTGGCCATGGCGCACAGGTGGGAAACGATAGGAATTCTGCAGCCTGGAATGAATGCGCATGGGTGACAGTCTCACAGTCGCATCACATGACAGTGTGCTGGCTTGTTCTACATGCATGACCCGTATGCAAACCAAAAAGAATTTGTGGTACCACAGCGTGGATAGTCCTGCCTCTGAGCAGATAGGATCAAAACCAAGTTTTTCTTTGGAAGACAACTCTGGTTGCAAAGCCCATATCACGCTGGCTACTGCGCTTTGGCTCCGCGGATGCTGCAGGGCACGGCGGCCTGTCGGGTAGCAACCCGGGTTGGCGATCCGCGTAGATGTGGAGATGGCCTTTGCCTGTTGTCATGCAGCTTCGGACTGCTGGCAATCACAACAAGAAGGCAGGTCTGACTGTACACGGCAAGAAACCCTCCGACCAACTAGTGCTGGTCAACATGCAAGTCGACCTGAACCTTGCACAATCAAAAAGAAGCATGAACACTTGTTCTACACATGTTCTACAGTGCATCTTTCCTGTATTGTAAAAGGAATCATCCCTCACCCTGCTCTGGTGCTCTGCCTGAGCGGCTTCACATGACTTCATTGATTTTAGTTGTATGTTTTGTTTTGCCGTGCCCACAATAAAGCGCGATTCCGTCTCGAAATGCTAGAAGGCTCCGCGCTAGAGCGGGATTGTCTAGAGTCTAGAAAGGCTCCGTGCGAAAGCGCGGCTCTGTCTCAAAATACGAGAAGGCTCCAAGCAAAAGCTTGATTCTGTCTCAGATGCGAGAAGGCCCCACGCCAGAGCGCGATTGCGTTTCAAAATGCGATGCTATTGCGCGGTTGTGTCTCCAATGCGGGCAAACTCCGCACAAAAGCTCGATTTTGTATGCACAGGGGGGGGGAGGGTTTGCAACTACCTCTTTTGTACAACATAGACGAGGATCAGAGACGAGGATCGGAACATACCCCTCGATAGAATTTCTTGGCGTTCTGCTTGCTTTACAAAATGGTGTTGGGGGGGGAGGTTGTGTGGGCTCAGTCCCCCACGTGCAAAACATGTGCATGTAGCTTCTTGCACACATATAGACAAGATTGCTCAACATTGTGCTTGCATTGCAAAATGGCGTGCGGGGCTGCCGGAGTAGCAGCTCACCATATGTGCAAAGCACGGACGTACGCTCTACGTGAGAGCTCGATTTCGAGGCAAAATGTGAGGACGCTCCTCGCGAAAGCTGGATTCCGAAGCAGAATGTGCAGACTCTCCAAAACGGAGTCCGATTTCTAGGCAAAATATGGGGAAGCTCCACGCGAGAGCTAGAGCTCGAGTCCAAAGCGCAATTCAAGTATGCTCCGTGTGAGAGCTCAAGTTCACGGCAAAATGTGAGGATGTTCACTCCAGTGCTCGAATTCAAGGCATACTGTGAAGATGCTCCACACGAGAGCTTTATTCTAAACCAAAATGTGTGGACGTTCCACGCAAGAGCCTCTTTCACGGCTAAATGTCAGGACATGCCAATGGAAGTAGCAGTTCTAACCAACGCAGAAGTGGTGGTGGTAGTAATCGTAGTCGTCGCAGCAGGAATAATGAAAGTAGTTGCAGCGTGCGCCGTTTTGCGCCGCCCCTGCATGAGCAAACAAAATGATCCGCATGTCCCTCCCTTACTGCAAAGAACATAGTGATGACATGATGGTAATTTTTTGTGCAAGCATGGACGGTCTAAAAAAGCGGTGGTGGGTGTTGGGGGGCACAAACCCCCGCACTAGCACACAAAATGATCTGCAGAACCCTTACTCACCGCAAACATTGTGATGACATGATGCTTCGTTTACGCAAAGCATGGATGGTCTAAAAATTGCGGCGACAAGTTTGGGAGAAATTACAGAATTTAGAGTTCTCGGATTAAAGCATTCGCAGCTCTTGAAATGCTACGAATACCAGCGAGTACAGCATTTGGAACTCTTGAAATGCCACGAACGCTGAAACGCAAAGACTATGAAGCTTGTGAAAGGCTAGAAATACTGCAAATTACAGCATGCGCGGCTCTTGAAAGACTACGAATACTAGCACTTACAGCGTTCATAGCTCTTGAAAAGCCACAAATACTGTACAGCATAACAGTTGGAGTTCTTGAAAGGCTACGAATACTGCAAATTTTTCGAGCGAGCACTGAAGGGCTCCCAACCAGGCTAAACATGACAAGCTGAAGTATCAAAGCTGTACATTCGTGAAACTAATCAGGCTACCACTATACTGATGAGGAGTCCATAGAGCATAGTCCTGCCTGAAATGATGAGAAAACTATTGCACCACGCTTCCCAATGTATAGTACAAGTCTTGTAGAACGAGACTACCCACAGTACTACCGCGAGAGGCCAGCGGCCTGTGGGACAGAGTCCCGGGAATTTTAAGCGTTATACGGCAAACGGTCCTTGGCGATTGATAGCTGCTTGCTTAACCTCATTTAAATGCTGCATGTTTTTGACATCAAATATGTGATCAGCTCCTCGTATCATTCTGTACGCGTCTTTGTATGTTTCAACAACCCAGTCTAATCTTGGCCTACCCGGTCTTTTTTGCGCAGGTGTTCTTGGTGTCACACCATCAGCTTTGAAAGTTACTTGGGCTAAAGGATCAGCAATACTTGCTCGTAATATGTGGCCCAACAGCCCAATTTTTGTTTTACGCCATGTGTCTGCAAAATGCTCAAACCTACAGCCAAATTCATTTCTAATCCGTTCATACATGCTTGCGTTCGTCTGTTGCCTGTCGATGAATGTGGATGGGATGTGCAGTATCCTACGCAAAGATTTATTTTGAAATGCATTTAATCTCGACAATTCGCCATCTGTAAGCTGCATACATTCGATACTATACAAAAGCTTTGATCTGACGATGGCATTGAATACTTGAATCTTCCATTGAATACTTGCGTTTGCTTTGTGACAAAACAGTTTCAAACGGTTGCACGTGGTGACAATCACTTAATCTGTTAGAGATTTCTGCTCTGTTTTCAAAGGTCTGTAAGCAAGCTGCCGAGGTACGTGGCTGTTTTCTTTCTTGGCACTAGTGCACCCTGGGTTGGACCTGTGGGGGAGAACCGTACTGAGGATTGCTTCTGGTTTGCGGTAATGTTCACGCACTTGTCATAGTTTAATGCAAGTCCAAAATATTCGGAATGCCTTTCAATGGCATGCAGCAGTACATTCACACATTGGGTATTTGCTCCGAACATGAGTGTGTCATCCGCATATAAGATTTCTGCGAAATAGATACCATCAATGGGCTGTTGTTGGCGGGGAGTGTTGAGTTCAGCTTTAATGTCAGAGAATAAAGCTCCCATTAGCAAACAGAAAAGATATGGTGAGAGAGGACAGCCCTGTCTTATACCTGTTGATTGTGTCATCCATGATGAGTCACATCCATTCATGCTAACTTTAAATTGTGGATCCTTGTAAAAGCTTTGAATCAAGTCTCTCATCTTTTCTGGGACTTGTAGCCTTTTTAGCGTTTCCATTAATTTGTGCTGAAATACTTTGTTAAAGGCTTTTTCCCAGTCTAGTAGTATCAGGGGACTGCTGCAATTCGATTTCTCCGCGAAATCTTGCAGTCTCCTTGCCACATAGATTGCTTGGCTTGTGCTTTTGGACTTCCTAGCTGAACTCAACACTCCCCGCCAACAACAGCCCATTGATGGTATCTATTTCGCAGAGAATCTTAAATGCGAATACTGCAAATTACACTGTTGAAAGGGCACGAAACCGGCAATTCACAGCAGTTGCAGCTCTGCAAGAAAGCACAGAACAAAGAACAACTGATCAAAAGAAAGCTTACAACAATTGGCCCCCTCTGCCTGCTCTGCGCTCATCTCGGGAAAGCCGTAGAGCCAGCCTTTTTTCAATGATTAGGGTTTAGGGTTCGCCCAAGGCACAGGGTTCTCCCACAGCCCAGGTCTCATCGATCGCGTCAAGTTTGGCTCGGCTTGGAAATTTTTGGATTTTGGGGGCCCGGGTGGGGGGGAATTACGTTCCCTTCAGCGACAGCCATCCTAACCTGTAAAACGCAGTATTTCGGGAACCTTTATGCAAAAGCACTGCATTCATGTTCGACAGCATCCGATTACCAAAGCATCCCTGCCCAAACCAAAATGGCGTTCATGTTCGAGAGTATCCCATAACCCGAACATCCATGCCCAAACTACGACAAAGTTCATGTTCAAGAGCATCCCATTACTAGACCATCCAAGCCCACACCATAAAAACGTTTGTCTTACAAGTGCATCCAAGTACCAGAAAAATTGCGCCCCGCGGTACACGCTTTTCGACCTATAAAACACAATACTTTTGAACAGGGTCTTAATCTGGCTACGCACCTTCGCACTTTCTGAGGGTACAACGTAACACTTCTCATTGGCATTGTGCCAAAACCATTGGTTTTTGCACTCCTAAAACGTGCAAAATCATAATCTTCAATCAAGGTTGCGCGGGGAATTTTATAAGAAAATTCCGTGGAGTCATGACCCTCCTTTCCTCGAACGCACAATACCGCGCAAGCTGAATACACTGTAAGACGCATTAGTTTCTGTACTTTTCACATTGTGTACTATGAAGCTCGCATGGATCCCGGAAAACCACTTGCGTTGCACGTTAGGGTTTAGGGGCTGAAGGGTTTATATAGGGATGATGGAAAAGAAAATGCAAACTATCATTTATTAGGGTTTTACGCACGTGCAATGAGAGCCAAGCCACTTGGAGCAAACCATGAATAATGCACAGAGATCTTCCAGAAGGGCCATGGGCATGGCGAATACGAGGGGTCTATTGTAGATATTGCAGATCCGCCCGGTCCCTGGGGCCCGTGCCCCTACACCTACCCCCCCGGAACCGAAGCGCTTGGACCCCCCCCCGAGCCCTTGCCCCTCCTGTAAAACTGCCAACCAAGCCGCAACCCCTTCCCTGACCCCTTGGTCTTTGGAACTGCCAAGCAAGCCCCCAACACGACCCCCCTACCGAAGCCCTTGGACCCCCCCCTGACCCCTTGGCCCCCCCCCCGGAACCGGCGAAACAGGAGGCAAGCTCTTGCTGTGGCGACCTCCTCCCGCAACAGAAACCTCTTTGACGGGACGTAGTAAAGGATCATTGGTAGGAGTCTGAAGCCACAGCGGGTATATTGTTCCGAAGACTCAGCCTTATGCATGCATTGTGACCCTTCCCAACCAGCCATGCAATGCACTGTCAGCCTACCGAGGCTTGGGCCGTCAGATACACGGTGGGCCGTGCTGGCATCAACAATGACAGTTTTCGAGCCTCAGGGCACATTTGAGCTCATTTCGCAGAACCCGAGACATTGAATCATGCAGCTGCTTCACATACCCTGCCCACTCACGAGTCGATGGAATCTCGCAATGTCCAGGCGACCCACCCTCTGCCAACGCCACTGCTGCCCTGGCTGCATCATCAGGCAGGCACAGGACCTGGCACAGAAACAGCCACACCATGTGTGGCGGGGGGTTGAGGCTTTATCAGGAAGCCTGACCTCGCGGGACTTTGCAGGAAACAACAATCCCTCTACATCTCGGGTGCTGACAGGAAAAGCCTGGATTCCCTCTGCTCTTGTACAACACGTGTTGCATCGCCGCATCTTTGGACTTAGAAATTTCAGCTTCGATGCTTCTTTGACCAGGCACCCAAAACCCTCCCATAAATTAATTCGCCCATGTAGCTGCAACTATCGAAGGCTTGTCACGGCAATATCGGATTTTGGATGCTCTTCTCTATCTTTGGAAAGCCAAGTGCGCCTCCTGCAAAGCAGAACTACGCAGCGAGGTAACCCTTTATCACCCTCATGGCCCCAGGGCGCACTGCAGCATCTGCTGTTTGAAGCGCTTCGCGGCGAGCATCCTCATCCTCGCACCAGGGTGCTGTACTCCAAATGGCTTAGGTTGTCCACGACCACATGCTGGTGCCTCTCATACCTTACCACCTCCTGCAACCCACCGCACTCTCCAGGATTAGTCGAATGTTCAAATCATGTTCAACTGCTCGCCTGTCAAAATATGTGTCAGCAGCATTGGGCCTTGCGCTTGTCAGCATCCAAGCTGAGAATCTGGATCTCCGGATGCTTCTCCAGGCGCTCCCGCACCTGCAAGTGCTAGACAAGGGCAGCTGCACCCCTGCAAAGGCGCGGAACTGAGGCAACTCAGAGATCTCTAAACCAGGATGTTTTCTAGGACACCTTCAAGGTCGATGCTACTACTGTAATTATTACTCCTATCATCACTGTTACTACTACTTTTTTGTTCAAAATTACTATTATTGTTCTATTTTTCTTATACTATTGTCACTATCTATTACTATTACTATCCCTTATTCTGAAAGAGCTTGGCTCCATCCCGCGGCCTGCAGGCCTGTTGTTCCAGCTTCCTGGCGCGAAGCTTGGCCAGAGCACGAGAATTCTTCCGTTTTAGGATTTTGGGTTTAGGGTTTTTAGGGTTTAGGACTTAGGACTTAGGCTTAGGGTTAGGGAGGGTCTCTCACGACGACTACAAGAATACGGAAAATACTTTCACATGGGCACAGTGGCTCTGAAGCTTCATGCCCCCTCTTCCTCACATGACATAAAGTCCGGAGACTGCTTGCAACAAGTCGTCCCTTCATCCAGTATGTTCCATTATGATGTGGTAGGTTCCATTCTTGTCCATATATCTATAATATAAACCCCCCGTATCAAACCTAGGTAACCCTATATAACCAGACGTTAAGAAAAGCCAGGCCGACTCCGTCGATGAAGACGGTCGCCCGTCTTGCCAGCGACTTGCATCGCTGCCTTAGCCGAAGCTGCTGGGTATCTGGGAGAGTTGTTAAACTTCTGATCTCTTAAAATCACAGATTATATTACGACGGCACCTGATATTTCGAGGTACGCAGATGGGACCCTAATGTTGGGAACACATTTTACGGTCTGTTAAAGTTTCCTTGAACGATACGGCACCTCATATTTATGCAACCGTCAAGGGGACCAGAATGTCAACAACCCCTCCAACATATCGGTTGTCAGTTGCTCTGTGGTAGGATATACTATAGTAGTTTTTATTTTATTTTCCACTATATCCCCATATACGCCCTTTAAAAGGGACCCCCACTATACTAGTCATTTCAGACTTTGCACTGTCCATGGCCTCACAGCCAAAGCCACCAAAGGCGCTGCCAGCGCTGCCGGGAGGCTAGGACTGGCAAGCAGTTCAACGCGGTACCCGGTAGCTTCCATGAAAACGGTGACCCCAACTTAGAAAGACCCCAAATGTATGATCCTTATTATACCCTCCACAAAGGTACCCGCAATTTTGTGAGACCCCCATGTGCACCCTATCAAGATAACAAGGCATCCAAGCAAAATGTTACAGTATCAGGGGATTTTGAATGTCTAACACGGATACATCCTCCTTTAAAACATGATCTCTTTACGGAAAGATGCATATGCACAGCAGAGCACTTGTTTTCACACGTGGGGATCTGAGTCCTGCATTCTCCTGCTGGACCTGCTTGCCTGTTTCACCGGCAGGTCCACCTTGAGCAAAACTGTGCGTTTCACTGGCAAGTCTACCCTGAGCAAGACTGCGGGCCTGAATGGCCTGACTGCTTCAGAGAGTTTCCCCCCGCTTATGGATGACGCAGTCAAATTGGACTCGGTTTGGATGCCCACTTATCATTCAGCAGGCCTTCGCTGACTGATTGACAAGTTAAACAAACCTGAACTTGCCCAAAATCCACCTCCTGTGCCTGCACAAGCGCCTTGAAGAGGCTGCGGCACACAAAAGTCTGTCTCGTCCTGTTTTAAGGACGTGGTGCAGTCCGGACCTGGGGTTCTTGACAAGACTGTAGTCACCTGTGGACGCAAGCATTGCAAACAGGTGACTTGCCCCTTGAATTACCTGCTCTGTCTCTTCTGCTTC
>CAJNIZ010030058.1:25731-38164 GCA_905231905.1 Symbiodinium pilosum
GTACATGTCGGCGAAGGGCGCAACGAGTTTCTTTCATCCTCGATTGAAATTCCACACGTAGCTGCATTGGAACAGAAACTTAGCGGAAGGTTTGCGGAATCCGCCCTTGACGAGAAACATGGCACATCATACTTGAATGTGAATTTACATGGGTTTAGCATCCTGGATCGTACTTGTCGAGCTTGCGTACTCTTCACACTCCTTACCGCATGCGCTTGCAATCACTCGCAACCAGGCCTGCAGAATGTCGGTCTGATGAAAGTGCACAATCTCCTGGATCCTGTCAGGAAGCCGGCGCCTTGCACCATGCGCAAAATCCTTGTGCACGGGTCCTGTTGCATTTAAAGTAGACTTCCAGCATGAACAAAAGACCTCCGACTTCCCACCTCACCGAGCTACCGTGGTGCATAGTTGACACAGCTGGTGGCCTGTTTCTGTCTGCCAGCTCGTGCCGAGACCTGAAACGTGACTATACGTCACTGTCAGCTAGCCACACCACAGACAATCTGCGGACATCTCGAACATCATGTATGTAAACCAGCAAGCAAGAGACAAACAATCTGGTCCTATTTCCAAGAGCAACTTGGTGCTGAACACTGAGAGTTCAACTCCGGCGGACTCCACCAGAGTTGGGGCCTAGCGTCTTTTCACTGCAAATTAAAAGTGAATCACAAGTCTGAGGAGGATCCTGCGGTATGCTGCGAGAAATTCTGCCCACATTTACCGCACAGATGCCGCCGCTTCAAGTTATTCACGCTACAGCACATCCAGAATAGCATCCACACAGTGCTAAGCTTGCACTAGGGTTTTGCACCAGCACTGCGGCACCGATGACTGCACGGCCGTCACCTGAACCTCACCAGCGCAGTCTGGCCGCACCACCTACAAGTAGCCTATCTATCCTATCGTGTCGTGCGCTAAGCCACACAATTCCATTTCAATACTGATGAGAAAGTCAGATCACATATGGCACTGGTGTAAAAGTTGCACTGACTCAGTAGTCAGGATCCGTTGCACAAGGCAATGAAGATGGGCAGCGAGACCATGTCCCAAGAATCTGTTTGTCTTGCTTTGCGGGTAGTCAACAGCTCTAGCCTACAAGGTACATCTGCAGCGTCCATTGACCAAGGCTCCGGGCCCAGATCCAGGAAGCGCATTCCGGCCAAGGCCTTTCTTCTGGCATATTTACAAGTTTCGGCCACGTGCCTTGGATGACTTCGTTGCTTCCATGCTCTTTATGATGGCACTTGTCCAGCCTGCGAGAGGTCTGTGCAATCTGGCCGCAGCCGCTCAGCTATGCCTGATTGCAGATACTGAGCAGACGAAGAAAGCATCGGTACACTCGCTCATGAGAGAGCATCGCATCATCGAACGCTGCTCACAAGACAACTCGGAGCGTCTAAATATGCCCTGCAGTCTCCGGCAATGATGGCCTTGCAGCAAAGTGCGCATTCCGGCAAAATCCACAAAGCCATACGTGGCCAGCATGCCAATGTGATCCTGAGGCAATTGAGAATAGACTTCGGTGCCCCATCGCCTACTTGGATGCGCACGAGGGCCAGCTGCTGCATGGTGATGTGGTAGTTTCCCAAAAAGGGGGACCCCAATAGACCCCAAAATACTATAATCATACTATAATCCTTATACATCCTTATACTATTATAGGAACATCCCAACACAAATTCCCCAAGTTGACTGAGGCCGGGTCACGCTGGAATCCAGCCTCTTCAAAAACTCCAATGTCATCCAGCGCCATGCTGTAGGCCTCAGCACTTCTCACCACAAAGCATCACAAAGGCCTGATCGCCTGCACGTAGTCAATTGGGAAGGTAGTCTATGTCTATGTTTCTAGCTTCTGCCTTTGCCGTTCTCAGCCCAGAGCATCGAGTTTTGAAGATTCTGGGAAGACGGAAGCAAAAGTAGCATCCTTTCCCAACAAACTTTGCATTTTTTGATTCCGGGAAATTGCTGGCTTTGTAGATGCAAGATGATGCAAGTGTAACTTCACCTCCTCGTCTTTGAGCGACGTCGCGATTGCCATGTTGGCATCAGCCACGCGGGCAGCTCACCACTCACGCTGCATGCTACGTGGAGGCCACGAAATGGGTATTTATCAGCTTGCCTCCAAAACTACTCACTTTACCATCCAGGTGCAGTTTGGCTTTATGCTGCGCTCATGATCCATGACCCGCGATGCACCCTTGTCATCCCTTGTCTGCTGAGCCAAACGTAACCAAGGATCAGCATAAGCAGCACTGCACTGCCTTGAGCACTCTTCAGAGACTCACATGGTCAGGACAAAGCTCTTTTACTGCGATGCTACAAGCAGGAAACACTAGGAGACTCTGGTGGAGTCAGCCAGTCAGAAGAGCGCGCTCGTAGCCTCACTGCAGTGGAGATTCTGCTATCCATGCGCTGATCTGCGTGATCTTGGGGGCTGGCGGCGCTGTTCTCCAAGACCTGGGAAGCAAGCAAGTGCTGCACTCTACTGTACAGTACTGTGTTGTTGGATCTCAGCCATCGAGCAACCAAACTCTGGGAAGCCAGCTGACGAAGGCAAGAAGTGCATGGGATAGGTTCGCACCTGTGCTGGGGCTGCTTTGTCATGAGCCACAGCTTCATGCACCCTTAAAACGAGACTTGGCTTGATCTCCGCGAGCGGACCATACAGCTTAAGGTCAGAAACTACAAACCCTGTGTATGCTCGTTGTTAACACTCACAGGCATCTCGGCAGAGGCCAGCCTCATGCCGTCCGCTGTGCAAGTGCCAATACACGGCTAGCAGAGAGCCTGAAAGGGCAGACTGTCAGATACCTTGTCTGACATTTTGACAGCAGGCATTCCTATGCTACTGAAAGCACCTGCAGCACTTCGTTGCGGCGCGTGTGCTGCAAAGGCCAGTGCTGCCGGCACGGCACCTTCTGCCGCCAGGATGCCACAGGGACTCAGCCTGGGTCAGTGAGTTAGGTACGGAAAAGTGTAGGGGTGCAGTTCTGTGTTCCAGGTGTCCCCGAAGACTTCATTCTCAGAAACAAACCATGCGAAATGAAGCAGAGGATGCTCGCATATGAGCTATAGTCAAAATTATGGTCCCTTTTTGGGTCCCTAGTATAGTACGGCACCTAATATTTAGGGGACCCAAAAACGGACCATAATTTTGACAACCACCCATACGTTTGCTAATGTCCAGGCCCCACGTCCGCAGTAGCGCATCTGTCATGCACATCTGCTGTCGCTCGTTAATGCTTGAGAATGCTGCATGAAGGCATGATGTGCCCACACTACGCATAGTGAGCCAAGTTGCTCTCGATGCGACCAGCCCGCCAAACCACAAGTTGGACGCTCATAAACAAGCACCTGCCAACATCTTCAAGTGCATTCTGTAACCACGTTGACGCTGCAGCCAGACTGCAAAAGCATGCAAAAACCAGCAAAAGAAACAGCTGCAAGGACCGCGCGCCTCCCTGCAACCTTCGAGGCGCACGGCCAGCCGCTGCGCCGAGCGCGGGCAAACGCTCACTTCGAGCACTCTCCGCGACTCCTGCGAACATGAGGAAACGGAACAAGGCCAGCGCGTCACAGCCCGGCATTCACATAACCTGTCAAGTAACTAAGACTGTGAAGAGCGATAGCCAGCCCCAGTGCCTGGCCAGGAAGTGTTGCCGCACGCACCCCTGGCTCAGCCATCCATGCGAAGGCAGTGTCCTGAAAGAGCGGAAGTTGGGTACTAAAGCAGGAGGGTGAATTCGATCGCGTAATGCTCCCACCCATCCTTGAGCCAGGCTTGAGCTTGAACCATGGTAACAGTGTCTAAGAAGACTATGATGTTTCATGAAACTCAGGCCTCGCCGAGGCGCGAGGCACCGATGCTCGCTGCAGCGCCGCCTCGTGAACACAGGACTTCCCTGTGCTTTTGGTACCCTCTCATCTGGCCCCTGCGGGCCTCGAACTGCAATTTCGACGAGGAATACGGATGCCGTGGCTAGCAACAGCTCAGAGCTCATCCAAGCAAGTGAAGCACCTGCAAATGAAACAAAAACCACGTCATGCCACATCCTCTCTACGGAGCACACCATGCTGGAAACTTCGGTGCATATCGATGCATGCAGTGTCAATCTTCAGGGCGACGCCCGTATCAGAGTCTAGTTGAGTCCCTTGCGCGGATGAGCATGATGCAGGATCCCGGATTGCCTAGCTCAGGGCCTGCAGGCGGCGCGCCCAGACCCACCACGGCGGCGACCTCAATTCAATAGCACACACGGTGCTCACTTTGAGGCGGTAAAAAAACGTGGTCTGGCCATGGTCAAAACCAAATGCTATCTTATTTTTCAGCACGTCAGTTGTTCCAAGAATCGCGTTTTCCAACAAAAGGGCGTTGCAACACTGAAGCACCGATCTTGTTGTTTGGAGGGGTAGTGCAAACTGAACGCATGATTTGCAGGAACGATGAGTTTTGCATGTTTAACGAAACTTTCGCTTGTCCCACAAAAGGGGTCCGCTTCAACATGACTTCAACGTGCCTCTGAGGCTTGCGCCTCCCAGTTGCGAGTGCTCCAAAGCCGGACGGAAGGCTCACTGTCCTCTTGACAGTGCAGCACCTAGGCTCAAAATGGCTCATGAGGTGCGTCACTTCGCGGCAAGGTAGCAGTGTTCACGCCAACTTGGGGGCCAGGCTGCCAGCAGCACGGCGTCCGGCGACCATGCAACGCATGTTGCCTCACCTGAAGGCACTCGCAGCTCATCTCCCCCTGATGAATGGGAGCACATTCTGAATGCGCACCGCGTTCACACAAAAAGACTCTCCCGGCTCTTGCGTCTCCAGCTGCCTCCGCTGCACCATCGTTGCAAGCGCATGAACTGACTCGGGAGCACCTCCAACAGCAAGTTGTGCAGCAGGAATGCAATATGCGTCGAGGCACAGGGCCTGATCACCGACTAGGGCGCTGTGGGGTCCCAGTATATGTACCTCAGAGTTGCAGGAGCTCACATGTCTTGCAGACACCTACCCCACCCTCTCCCAACAACATGGAGGTGTTGGCATTGGGGGGGATTGTCCGCCACCCCAGCCTCGGCCAAGACTTTATCTTGAGTCATCTCACGCACGTGGGGGGCAAGTGGGAAGTGGGCAGAATAGAGCAAGGCCGGAAGTGGGTGGGGCAGCTGGATAAGTGAGACAAGTCCGGCGAGTGGGGCAAAGGCAGTAAGGGACAGGGGGCAAGTAGGGCCCGGTAGGTTGCACACAACCCCATCTTCCGGAAACACCCCCACTAACACATTCACAGGATGACATTTTGCATGCGGGCACTCCAAGCACTCCAAGGTCCCTGCGGCACCAAGCGGGCCGGCAGCAGCCAAAGCCCGGCCATCGGGAGACCAATCCAATGCTGAAGAGGCGAAGGCCTGGGAAGTGGCAGCCCAAGACATCTCCTTGCCTTTGGTTGGGAAATCACCAAATTAGGGGTACATTACCCCAGTAATGGAGAATCAAATCGAACATGAAATGGAAACTGGGGTGTATAGAGATTACGAGAAAATGGGAACGAATATAATGGCTCAAAAAGGGACTGCCATAAGGTAAGGATCCATATCTTCATTCCTAGCTAACCAAATCTAAGTCTCTCAAGACGCTGTCAGGGTCCGCATCAATAAAGGGCAATAAATCTCATGTCACCGCTCGCGTCGAGGGCTCCATGACGGGCCCCGACTTGCTGGGAATTCATACCTTCACAGCCCGGCATGACATTTAAAGCTCGGTTCGTCACCTCACCCTGCAGCGACCAGATCCTCTGCCAGCTGCTTTTGCGGCGCCAAAAGCAGAGACCGAGAGGACCGGCCACCTCAGCGTTTTCTACACTTGGCCCTTTTCGATAACCTCATAGAAGGACCTGGAAAAGAGATACTTTGGAGAAACTCCATATTCAAAGAAAAACAGCTGAGCATCAGCCGAGCCACGGCCAAGCTGCTCAGATCACAAGGTTGCCACGCAACAGCAGCTACTGGCCAGACCCCATCCTTAGCGAAAGGTGCAGTGGACACCCGCCTGAAAGTCAACATCGCAGCCCAAGAAGCCCCTTGAACGTGGAGGTGCTCCGTCGATTCGCTGACCAGGCCTGCAATCTAGATTCTCTACTCTGAACCCATTCTAGCTCCAAGTGGCTTAGGCCCGGACTGTGCACTGCCACGTGACCAGCAGGTGACACTGAGGCCAGCGATGCCGCATCTGGGTGCCAGGCCAAGACAGGCCGGAACCCTCCTGCAAATCTACCAACACATGGCGGATGTTGCAACTAGACAATCGACAGCACGCTCAGCATTGTTAGGCCCCCCATGCAGCCTGTTGGTGAACAAAGTTGCCCTGCAATAGCTCGACTGGCTTGACGGGTCTGCCACACGAAGCTGCGCATCGCTGCCAATGCGGACCTGAGGTCGCCGCAGAACAAAGGTGCTGACTACCAAGTTCACGGGCTTCACGTCCGAAACGGCTTCACTAAGAGTGGCTGCCCGTCGCGGGCTTAGCTGAGGCGCAATATCCAACAAAGTAGGTGATGTAGCACCATCCAACACTGGAAGCGCCAGCATTGCTGCAGTATGGCTCCTTGCTTAGCGGAACAGAGGCATCGGAGCAGCTTCAAACGCAGATCTAGTTCCAAGTCCCGTCTTTGGGAGTTTCTTAAGCATGCAGGTGCACTTCTCCTGCGTGGCCGAAACGGAGCATTGAGAAAGCCTGCATCAGGACAGTCTCTCGTGAAAGCAAACTGCGTCCACTGGGCCCGCAGACACATGCAAAGAGAGCGAGAGAGCGAGAGAGAGAGAGAGAGAGGGCACAAGAGCAAGTGCATTTGATGTCAGCCACCTGCCCCGTGTTGATTGAACGTGCAACCCTAGCCAATGATTTTTTATGGTCCAAAAACTTGCCCCGAAGTTGCACTACATTTGTGCTCAGCACCCTCAACGTACCGTCATTGAAGTAAGTCTGTTCGTGTTGGCTTCACTCTGGTCCTGCAACTCGGAGTCGAGTCGAAGGACGACCGTGTGTGCTACCTGCTGGGAAGCCGAGGCACGGCAAGCAACTTTCGGAACCCAACTGAAGCATACTTGAGCATAGTAGTTTGTGTAAGCCATGAGCTCCGTTCCCACGCTGCACTCGCACTACTAGTGGCGCCTGCTGTGCCAATCGGAAGCCTTCTGGTGCCGGCTGCGCAGGGCCAGGCACTGGAACAAAGGCCTCAAAAGCAAAGGCAGCTTGGGCTGTCCATCTGTTCACAGCCGAAGCCAACAAACAACTTTCGGGGCTTTGACTCTTCAGGAGATGATGCGCATGCTGCAACATAAAGGAGTGCCTTTTTTGGAAAACTTCCCCCACTACAGGTCCATCGTAGCTGGAAGTCAGAAAAGGCAAGCTGCTTCGACCCCACTGGCCGGCCATTCTGCAGCTCAAAGGGCTGATTGCTGCTTAAATGATTGAGCAAAACCTTCTGCTGCCGTGTAATCTTTTGGATTCTACTCATACAGTACAGCGTGTGATCAATGATGTTCCCCCTTCCGATGGGGCTTCGGCGAAGCATTGTCTTGTGGCAAGCACCTGCCATGCAGCGCAATGTCAGATTTGATTCAAGCCCAGCAGGCAGCTTGCTACATCTCCCACTCGCCAAAGAGCATGCCTGGCCTAGATTATACTTTTTTAAGACAAAATATTTTGGTTCAATCGGCGCTCCATCTGCCACCCTCGAGTCAGGTTGACTGTCGACAGGCGCACCAGACAAGCTCTCAGCACCCATCTCTGGTGGACAGGGATCACCATTGAAGGGGCTAAGTCTAAACAAACAACTGGTACATGATTTCAGGCTCTACTACTGGCTTCAACATGCTTCAGCAGGGGAAACGACGCTGCGATTCTGGCACCCTCGATGTGCAGCTCCCAGAATCTCCAGAATCAATCTCACAGGTCTATGTCTAAGATCCTGTGGGCCAAAACCTAGCCGACACGTGCTCGTCCAAGCTTGACGAAGCAAAGTCAAAATGTTGAGCAAGTGCACTTCCAATGCTGATCTGAAAGGTATGGCTTCAGGTCTCGAAGCCTGCTTGGCTTCAAGATGAGCACCTGCCTAGCCTCTGCCTAGCCTTGCTTCCTCTCACCGACGAAGTTGATCAGGGAGAGAGCCTCTTGCGGCAGCCAATCACAGTCAAACCCAGTGCAGCTTTTCCAAGTGACATTGCCTGGGGTTGCTTCGGGAATCAGTACACGTGCAACTACATATACTGCAGAGTGGTTAAGACCTACGACATATATCAAGCTGCTGATCCTGCCTCACTTGTCCTCGGCCAATGTGCGGAAGGCAGCGAGCACTTCGTCGTGCAGAGACACGAAGGTGCGCTTGAAGTGCTCCTGCGCGCACGACTGGTGTGTGTTACAGGATTGCGGTGGATGCTGGACGCGAGCCCCAGCAATGCACTCCTTTACTACTGCAACTTTTAAATCAGCCACCCTCATTCTTCCACGTATGAAGTGTAACGAAGCCAATACACACAACAAGGAAGACAACTACCATATACTACGAGCTACTACGAGCAATCAAGCACAGCACCCAGCACTTCCCGCATCTTCCCGCCGTCGCCTCGGACTGGCGGGGCATCTCGAACTTCATGTCCGTGATCTTCTTGATCATGTCCTCAAATAGGCTTCACATGGAATATTCTTACTTTCTGCCTTGGTCACAGCCCAGCCTTCATGGCTACCGCGATGGTGTTCCAACCAACCTTGTGCTCACCGGAATACTCTGCCATCATCTTCTGGGCGGCCTCGTGGAATCCAACCTTGGGCTACACAGCTGCAACCACAGCCTGTGCTTTCAGTGCATCTGCTTTGGCTTCCGGGTGCAAGCCGAGCATCAATGACTTTCATCATGCCAATGGTCTTGGCCAAAGGGCACATGAAATCGTAGTCAGTGAAACCATTCTGCTGCAGGAAGTCCTGCAAAACGTTGCGGCATAAACAGTCAGAGAATGGTATCAGCTGGCGCTGCAAGGTCTCACCTCACGGATGATCTTGGCAACCTCTAGCGTGCACTTCTGATCTTCTGACAGCGAGTCCTTTCCGACGAGCCTGAAGAGAGCGTGTGTGTTACTGTACTTGGCATGGTCATAGAAAACACATGCAGATGAAACGGTCAGAGGCAACAGCGAACAATCCATCCCCCGTGCTGCCAAGGTACTGCACAATTTCCTGCAGATCATCTTCCTTCTGCAGAATCTCCTTCATCTTCTGCTGGAGCATGCCTTGTATTCAACTGGCTTCACGGCACAATGAACCAAGACTCTGCAGCTTCCACCCGCTAAGCCGTGAAGGCAATGCTTAAGAAATCGAGGAGCTGTACTCAGTGTCATATTTCTCGAAATACGGCTCCAAGATGCCTGGAGCGAACGGGCTTCCAGAGACGCTGTGTATTGTAATGATGCATGGGGATGTCAAATACAATGAGTGAAGAGTGATGTAACTTTCCACAACAAGTCAGCCCTGCCATAAACAAGCTTGTTGCGGTGCCGAGCTTCGGATGTACTTGGAGAAGGAGATGTTCCAGTTCACTGCCGGGAAGTGCTTTCGCTGAGCAAGCTTCCTCAAGTAGTCTCATAGCTCGTCAAGCAGCAACGTCATAGCCACATGAGGCCTTCCTGCACCTGAATCAGAACCAAGCTTCTTGTCAAGGCCCCAGAAGACCTGCACAATACTCAGCGTTGCAGAAGTCACAGGGTCGGTGAAGTCACCACCTCAGGCAACATGAGGATATCTTAGACGCAAGAGCTGAGAAGCTGAGAAGCCTTGAATCCAAATGCATCCAGCCTGGTGGGGACACGGCGCCGACGATGGTAATCGAACCCTGTCAGGCGAAGCTCAGCCGAGGTCATCTGCAGTTCACAAGGTCAGCTCCAGCCTCACGAGGCGGGTTGCCCAGGCACTGGACGCGACCGCTTCGCTCGTAGAAGGAGGCCAAACGAGCTCCTGCATGCCAGGAACAGGGCTCCTGGCCCCAACCCGGCAATCTTCGGCATATTTTTGCAGCACTGACAGCCCGCCTAGATAAGCAGGGTAGCCAGCATCTGCCGGCATTTCTGCCAGACGTCCGGAGATCTCTCGCAATGCTTCGGCCCACCGGCTAGTGCTATCGGCCATCATTGCAACCTCAAGCAACGATGTCAACATCACCAGCAGCTGGATCTGCTAAGAATGCCCACAACTAAGAGTTCAAGTCGATTCGCGTTGTAGCCCATATCTCGAAAGTACTCCGCGGTCGTCACACCTGCCCAGGAGAGGTTGCTCAAACTCTTGGCAGCCCGTGCTCTCAAGGCCTGTATAAATGGATGCTTCTCGCGCAGCCACCGGCATGTTTGAGGTGTTTGCCACCAAAGTTGTCCGCTGCATGATCGGCTCTTCCTGCACTGTGGATACCGTTGGACCAAAACCCTTGCTGAGTGGGGCTTGGCACCTGAAGCTGCCGCAAGGCCCAAAAACGACCGAATTCTGCAACCCCATGCGCCTTTCCGTCAATCATGGTCGTCAGCTCCGGAAAATCCGTGAGCACTTCTGCCATCTCGTTTCCACGCTCGCCGCATCCGACCTTCTGCTGTGCGCATGTCACATGCAAATTGTTCAAAAGTCCCTTTTGCAGTCCAAGTTTGAAAATGCTTGCGCAAATTTGAGGTTTCACCGCGCTTCATTGGTCATAGCCGTCTGCTTGACTTGGATTAGTCGAGACACATAAACCACACAGTCGGCATTGGAGTACTTCGACAACGCCTGGCTGAACTCAGCATCATTGCCATGCGTCTTGACCGCTTACTGCGCAGTAACACGCTGCTTGATCAGTCCCTTCTTGCGCAGATGATTAGACCCTGCCTGTGAGATGACTGTCTTTCCGCACCCGAAGGCTCCCGGCACAGCGGCCGTACCGCCCAGAGTGACTGGGAACAGGGCATCAATGACCTCAGAAGGATGATTGCTAGCCTCAAAAGAAAGCAACAGCAGTGCGCCTAAAACGGCACTCGCTAATCCTGTAGAAGGGACAGGACTAATTCCGCCAAGCCACCCGCTCGCAGGTAAGCAGGGCTTCCTTACCTTGAAGCTTCCTCAGCTGTGGGATCTGTGGGCATGTTGGGCTCAACTGCCGGACTGCCAGAAGCTTGTTTTGCTGCAGGGCAGCTCAACGACAGGTCGAGCCTCTCGCACTGGCCATCTCCTTTGCAATACAAGTGGCTAAGTTCCAAAGCCTTCGCAGACCGACCAACTAACCAGCACCAAGTAGCTGGAACAGTTCGACCTTCATCGTCTTGCCAGCCTCTTCCACTTCTACCACAGGTGTCGCGATGGTGTACTTCCCTGCTGGCATCACTTTGGTGACCCCTGAGCAAGGCAAGCTGCTTGGAAAGTCTCTTCTTCGTGCCCCCATGGTTCAGGGCTCATCGCAGAGCTACAAAACAGAATCTCGTATCAATTCCAAGAGCCAACCAAGGTACGTCCCTTGACGCCAGGCGGGATCATAATCAAGTGTCTCTTGAAGAGCCTTGGCCAGTTCCAAGCTGGTTGGGGCCCTGGGAATGAACTTTCGTTCTGAGAAATTCTGCTGACACAACATGCTACAGGTAAGAGACCCGTTCTCACGAACCACGCCGACCACGTCACCTCCGGTCACAAGGTCCCCAACCTGTCAGAGAAGGCCACCAAAGACAAGTCGCGGAGGCCTGCCCTGACAATCCCTGAGCGCTGGCCTTGATGTTGTTCTCTGGGATGTAGTCCCACGGCTTGTCGCGATCCAGGTTTGGCACATCGACCCCTCGCGGGACAAAGACGCTCTGTGCCAGCTGCTGAATTCGCTCCAGTGGTCGCTGGATACCATCCTCCAGAAAATGCAAGTTGAGAGATGCCGATCGTTAGAACGCACACTCTGGAGGGGGTTTGTTACCACGACAAGCCCTAGAGTAACCAAATCGCAACAAGAAAATAGCATACCACGACAAGATCACCTGGACCTCGCGGAGCCCCACAACCAAATCCCGAAAACGCGGGGCAGTTGCCTCTCGCCTTCCCACCTCCTTGCAGCCCCACAACCATTTGGGCCTCCCTGCAACCCCACAGCCCAGTTGGGGCGCTTTTGACTGCTCCATGTATTCAGCACTTTCGGCCTCCAAAGTCCCAAAAAACCAGAGCACTTGCCCCTCGATGCCAACTCCCTACAACCCCACGGCCCAGTTGGCCACACTTTGAATAGGAGAACCACCAATGTAGAAGTTGTCGTTGGATTCAATCTAAACTACTCAAAGCTTTGCCACAGCTTTCAGTAAGAGACCCTCCAAAGTAGTATTTCACTAGCAGTCCAAAGATGGACCCCCGGGCTCATGCACTAAAATCCGTTTTTTTTTTGCCTGAGCCTACAGCAGCAGC
>CAJNIZ010030058.1:47637-74582 GCA_905231905.1 Symbiodinium pilosum
GGTACCTGACGCGCGCAGTACCTGACGCGCGGAATCTCTATCCTATATCCTCCTCTAGCGGGTACCTAACGCGCGGAGTACCTGACGCGCGGAGCGTGTGTCCTATATCCTCTATCCAGCTGACAGAACGACGTTAGAGGCTATGCGGGGTACGCGAATTCCTTATCCTATATCCTTGTGTGCCAGGTACCTAACGCGCACAGTACCTGACGCGCGGAATCTCTATCCTATATCCTCCTTTAGCGAGTACCTGACGCGCGGAGTACCTGACGCGCGGAGGCTGTATCTTATATCCTCTATCCGGCTGACAGAATGACGTTAGAGGTTATGTGGGGTACGTGATGGTTGTAAGACAACCAATGAAATCAGCGAGCAGGTTTTAGTCTCCAGGAGTCCCTGTGCCTGAGCTTCGCCTCTTCTGCAGTCTGGGCTGGTGCAGCAGCGCAACCAGCTGAGGAGAGGCCTGCTTGCTGGGCATTCACCTCAGGAAGCTCTTGGCCAAATACACTTCAGGGAAGCTTGCCGAATCGAGTGGCCAGGAGGTGCTGGGAGATTCGCTGCAAACGGTCCATGGCGGTGCAAGATGACGCGACAGAAAAGGCTGTAGACCCACTTTGTGAGGGCAAAGTTCGACTTCAGCCCATTACGTGCCATGGTGGTTGCGCATATTCCTGATTTTCGGCGTGCTTGGCCTACAAGTGGCAGCATGCTGCGGAAACAGCAGCTCAAGCCCAGGGCTGTCGCAAGCAAACATGTGTTCAATTTTGTTCAATGCCGCTGCAGAATCTATACCTATTAGTAAACAGAGTATTCCATCATATGGTATAATACTGTATACTATAATATACTATAGTATACTATACTCTATGATAATATACTGTATTTCCTATGGACAGCAATCATATACTATAGATTACTATAGTATTATAGTATACTATAATTCCCATGGACAGCAATCAAGAACCAGATGGAACCAGCCTCAATCTCAGGTATCTGCCGCCAGGGTCTCGGGACCTCAACTTCATCCCATAACTATCGCAGAGAGCACGCATCGATGAACAAGGTCACTGCCGTCCAGCTCGGCGTTTCAGAAGCCATGGCTGTATGTCAGCACTGAGAAAATCAAGTAAAGTTGATTGGCGACCCTTGTTGAGAAGACTAAGTTGCGATCGCGTGGAGTGTCAAGAAGGGGGAGCTAGGGACAGGTAATGACTGACAAAGGCTGCAGCACGTCATTTCCCTCCATGCGGACTACGTGTACCAGTCAGTTGTAGGCATGATCCCCATAACTCGTTGCCGCTGTGGCTAGGAACCAAGACCGGCAGCGCAGACTAAAGCAAGCTCATACGCAACAACACATAGGAGACACAAACAGGTTTGAAACGTCCTTCTTACTTCGCTGGTCGCCAGCTCTTTATGTAAGCCATACTCTAAGCCCCTAGCGTCCCCCTCCATCCCCCCCATAATTGTCCACTGTAAAATCCCGCTATTTACCGCCCTTTCAGGAGTTTGGACTACAGCTATTGTACTACAATATACTATAATGTACCAAATATACCAGAATATACTCTATAATACTGTAATATACTGGACTATACCACAAAATACCTAATAGCTCATGTAAAAGCTCTAAAAGCCTAAAGGACCTATCCTCGCCTGCCCTTGTCCCTCGTTCAAACCCAGGGGCAGAGCAGATCTAAACAGGATGAAGAAATGCATTCAATCAATATCTTATATTATGATATACTATAGTAAAAACCATAATCTAGGGGAATATAGGGAGATACCGTATCATATGGTATATGGTAGTAGATTATAATGAATTATAGACGAATGAGTTACATGATGGTATATTATAGCACATTATAGAAGAATAGGGTATGTTATGGAATACTACATATGGAGAATCATATGGAGATGGAAATGGAAAATGTAATGGAAGCTGGGGGATAATAGGGATAAAAGGAAATTACTTCGATCAAAACATCAGTAGTTACCGTTGGTCCTTGAAGCCCTGATCGCAACTTGTTGTCCAAGCCAAGCTTTTCAATTGCATCGACGAGTGAAAGTCGCCCCCAAAAAGTACAAATGACAACAACGAAGTATATAGATAGCTCAGTCTGTACTTCTTGGCTTTGGGGGAAATAGTCATCTCAACTTGGAGCGGTGTCGGATATTCAGCCAGTGTCAAAGCACTCATCCGCAATGCCAGCAATTATGAAATCAGTGGTATGACAGCATGCGCAGCCCGGAGTCTGCGGAACTTTGCGATTGAAACATGCTGAGAGTAGCCTTTGTTCTCTATTCCTTGTCTGGGCTGCAAATTTTGGAAAATTGGCCCGCGCTTCAAATGAGCCGAGCTCTCAATCCTCTCTGTAGCCTCGCACATGCATGTGTCCAGAACTTTGAAGCTATCGCGGAGCAAGTGGGCTGAAATCTGGTAAGGCAACCCTGCGCATCGCACAGAACGTGACTTAATCTGCCGGGTCACCCCAGTAACGTCCTGTGAGGTTTGCGTTCTCAGCGGTGGATGGCCGACCTAAGCAAAGAACTGCGCTTTTGGCGTGACATGAGCCTGCAGCACTATCATTTCAGTGCCTCCGTCCCTTGACACATGCTAAGTCACTCAGTCTTCCACCGGATCTGGCTACCGGCGAGCTTTGCGAGGACCTTGCAGTCAATCTGAGGTTGCTGCACCCAAGCTGTCCTTACAAGCCTTATGTCGAGGCAAGGGGCCTGAAGACCACAACTGCAAGGAAACAGGCCAGCACCAGCACCGCATCCACGTTTGGATTGGCGACCACCTGCTGTCAGATTGCTGCTTGTCTGTTCTTCCTTGCTTGATCGCAATGAAGCCTCAAACGCTCAGATGCTACAGAAAACCTCCCACCACACCTCGTAGTGTTCTGCTGGCAGTTTTCCTGCTGGTCGACGGACTGCTGTAGCCTGGGCATGTCTTGGCTCTTTATTCTCTGAAGCCAACGTAGGGATGTAGGGTCGTAGAGCAAAGCTCGACTGAGAACGCCGAGTCAACATTGTTCAAGGTACCATTTTGTTGCCAATACACATCACACTCACATCACACTGAGAACTGTACAAGCTGTCCCAAGCGTCCCACCCTTTCAATCACTCTTCCTCCAGAGATGGAGGTCATCTTGTAATCCCTTCGGTCCTGCCACAGGACCAGGTCCCTTTTGAGAAGAATGCACAACACGAATGAGCTCCGGCACTCGCTGCCCCTAAAGAGGAGCGAATAATGATTTTAGTGGCTCGTGCTGGGACAAATCAAACCACACAACTGGAACCAATCTTGGACGCCAATACCAGTTGGGCCCTGTTGGCTGGCTGAGAGCGGCTCTCCTGACGCGTGCTGACAGCCTTGGCCCAAATTGCTTCATGAGAAGGGCTTTCCGGCTTTCCCGAAAGCACAAACAGCACCACTCTACCACTCGGCTCCCATGCGAGGAGGGGTCGCCCGGCCCGATCACGAAGCGTGTGCTGAAGGCACTCGGGACGGTCGCCCTCCTCGCACACCACATCAGGTACCATGGCACCAAACGCGCGCAGACTGACACGCGTGCCTGGACTAGCATTCCAAAGTGAGTTCCGTCACTGCCGAAAACCTCTTTGGCCTGAGGTCAAAGCATTTGAAGCACTGGACCATCGGCAGTTCCAACCCCAAGCCCAAGCCCAGAACGGAGGTGACAATAGCCAAGAGAGTGCCTGAAAGTCAGTGAGTTCACAGTCACATGCGGCTACTGCTGCACAGGAGCCTGCGCTGTGCAAGGAGATCTGCACCTCAGGAATGTGGGCCGGCATGCATGGAATCGCGCATGCTGAAGCTTGACCGCTCAGAACAGGTGCTAAATACCCACTTTAAAAAAAGCGCCTTTCGCAAGCCGTTCTCCAGAACGAGCGCTGCTGTAAGTAGTGGTACGCCTTGAGCACGGGAGGAGCGCTATGTCACCATGTGTACTACAGCAAGCGAGAGAGTCCCGCGCAGAATCCCCTTCTTATTACTGTTATCGAACCCCTGCGAGCCTGAGAGCCCAAGAACATCCACCTCGAACTGGTCGTGAAATAGCGGCGAAACTGGTACTGCAAGCCGCGTGTGAGCAGCCGGGATCACCAAGGGTGGATATATGGTGGGCAGCTCCGGGTACCAGTTGTCACCTGTCTACAGGCGACCAGTACAGCGCAAAATTAGATCAACACTGGCAAGAACGCACTTATAATGATCCTGCGGCCCTACAAAAATCTCGTGACCCAAGCGCAAAATCTCGAAAGGCAGTCAAGGCACCTGTAGATTTGCGCGCAGTCATTCTCATTGAAGATGGTGGCGGATTCAATGGGTTCAAGGACCGCACCGAGCCAGCTTCCAGGGTGGGGCGCTGGGACATCGCTGGGTACATCCTCAGCTTGAGGATGTGGCAACGGCTTTCACAAACATTTGGTTTCCTCCTCCTAGGGTATTGTTCGGGCGGGGGTCATAATACAATGAGATCCTGAGTTTGAAAGATGCCCAACTCCAGCTGCTAGTACCAAGCTGATGGTAGTTGAGATCAAGAGTCTGTCTGCCTGACTGGAGCAATTGTTGGCCGTGAGGCCTTCCTGCCAGCAGCCTGTGATCTCGTCCTTGGCGCTGATGCTGTAAGGGTTGCTCCCTTTTCTATCATTTCCAAAAAAAAGGCAAGATGTGTTCTTCAGACAGCCGTCAACGACGCAAGCATGGCACAAAAGTGCTAAGCATAATCAGTAAATCGCATGATATTGCTTTCGCGACAATCCATTTCGGCAAGTTTTGGGCACTGAAGGCGACAGCTAGTGGACACCTCCTGAATCCCGTGAGGACTGAGCAAGTCAAGTTACCATCATGCTTGTCGTCACTGGGCATGCATGCCATCCAGTACAGCGCAAAGACGGATGCTAGGAAGATGGTCGTGAACAGGAGGGCCTTGTCAACAACCCTTCATGCAGGCATGCCAAGTTCACCCAGGCACTGGTCCGGATGCACTCCCAAGCAGCGAAGACTAGCGGACGCAACTTTTGTTCAGGAAATGCACAAGTTTGCTGAGCTTGAACATGTGTACCATTGTCTAAACTCCTAGTATCCCCCTTAATAACCCTATAGTAGTCCCTTATAGAATCCCCCATATAACCCCCTTAAAGGAGTTTAGACTACAGCTCATGTGTTATACTAAGGCTTGGTCTCACCGCTGTGTGCCATATGTAGAGCATGCATCTCCTCCCAGCCTGAGAAAACAGGCTTTCAGGAGCGGACGAAATGTCGGGGGAAGCCCCATTAGTGAAACGAACCAGTAAATTGGTCCAATGGCTGCCGCATACCTCCATCAATTACTCAAGTCCATCTGTACAGATGCATGGTGGACTCAAGCCTGTCCTTTGAAAAATCTAACGTTATCCCTGATGTTCTGGTCGGACTCCATCCAGCCAAAGACTGGCTTCACTGGACTTGCTGGAGCTGGCTTGACCAGCACGCTGATCGCAAGCATCTAGACGACCCAGTGCTATGTCCATGAGACTACCAAAATTCATGCTGCGGAGCACTGTTGACAGTTCGTGGGCCGCTCTGGGTGGCACCTTGGGGTCGACCCCGGAGAGCATCAGATACTCGAAGCGTCGGTCTGCTAGGTGTAACACTGGCATCGGATCAGCTGACAGTTCCCAGTTCCGAACCTGCGCCTGTATATACGGCCAAAGCAACCGCCATACCTGTGCCTCGTTCAACTCGCGCAAAGAAGCACGCTGCTTACGGTTCAGAAGACACTGTAGCAACCCATGATGTTCGTGACACTTCTTGCAGTTCTGTCCATGGTGGCAGTGTCCCATGGCCATGAATTGGCATGGGCGTCGACACAGATTTGGATGTCCAATTCCGCCCACAGAAGTGAATGGCGCATTGTCATCGCCCATCTGCGAAGCTGGGCTGCCCGAACTGTGGTCCTGACCATTGGCTTGAGGGCTGATAAATTGAGCCTCTCGTGTCGAGTCATCGCTTTCCTCGGCCGACTGATCTGCAGGTTCCCTGCGTTCTTTGCAGCGTGCCTGCGAGCCCGTCGGCGTCGCTGTCACCACTGCCACTGTGGGTTCGGACAAAGCGGACCCAGAAAAGGAAGAAGGTATTTTGTTGCACATTTTGCGTGAATTGAAGCTCAAAATGGCTATCCTGATGCATGGCAAGAACTCAGTCAGCGGACACTGCATCGATGACAAGCGAGCTAGCACCTGGACTACCTAGACCTGAAACGTCTATGCAAACATTTGTCGCAGTTCAGCGCACCTGCCAGGCACCACCAGCGATGTTGTCTTGAACTACCTGCGCCAAAATAGATCCCTTGGTGATTCAAAAAACCGGTCTGCTCCTCATTCGTCTGCCCTCGGGCTGCTTGGGGCTGGAACAAGTTGGGGACTTGTGCCTCATCCTCAGGTCTGTTACCAACTTCCAGGCTTTTTTTCCGTTGAGGACAACCCTGCCTCTTCTCGTCTACATCTACATCTTAGGACTACGCTTCTCACGTCTGTGGTAGGGTTAAGGGCTGGCAAGCACCCTTAAGATATCTTCTTCCGGCTAGCACGCAATGCCAAACTGAACCGTTGAGCCTCTTTGTACAAACTCCATTGGCCGACGCTGGCTTTTTCCATGATGGCCACGAGACCAGTGCTTGCGTCCTTGGCATCAAGGACATGAAATCACAGCAAGCTTGCAACTTTGCTGTGGCTTCTGCTCGCAGTGTGACTTCTCATACCACTTCAGCAAAGGCTCCGATCTCTGTGCCGAAACTAAGGGCACCTGGCCAATGGCCTGGCGGGCTCCCGCTACCATCTCGTCTAACAGAAACCATTGGTCCTAGCAGTGACAGGGGTCTCAAATGGTGACCCTCAGGAGACCTGTAGTCTGGCGTGGTGATACAAAGCTCGACGCTCCCAGCATACCCATATGAGGGCATGTATCTTGAACCTTACAGGCAGCTGCCTGGGATCACACTGCTTCTAAATGATGGAGCCCCTGCGTCTACTGTATGCCAACCACTACGTAATCTGTACCCCAGGGCCGATGGCAGAACATATTTGTGCCTGAGGAAGGGTCTGAAATGGGTTCCCAACTCACGGCCAACCCTTAGGTCAGTAAGTGAGACCACATTTTCTATCCACGACCCCCCAATTGTAGGTGGTGCATGCTGCCTGCACGACTCGCATTCCCATCATTCATGAGAATAGCATGAGCTAATGGCATGGAGCAATGACTTCTCACACAAAAACCGAACATTGCCCTCTTGCAAATGTTTGCAGTGTCTCGATTGCTGGCTGCCTTTCCCCTTGAGGCTGGCGATCCACGGGCAACCGCCGCCTGTCGGAGGGTCGCAAAATGATTATATACCCTCCGACCCGAAATAATACTTTCCATTTTCTCTTCCATTATCCCTATATAGCCCCTATAGATGACATCCCCATGTATCTGCCCTATTGTAATATAGTAGATTATCGTAGTCTCCACATTCTCTTCCATTTCCCCTGTACAGCCCCATTATATACCCAATCCTACACCCACCTGAAGGAGGTGCAGCAAGCCCGGCTCGGAGTCCAATGACACGGCGCAGCCATCAAGAGCTGATGCTTTGCCTGACCATTCAAGTAAATGACAGCCCCTATGGTCCTATAGTTGTTTCAACTTAATGTTCCATGTTCTTTTCCATTTTAATTCCCCATCTTTGGGGCTATCCCTAAACCTTAAACCCTAAACCCTGGCCTGCAGCTAGTTGACCACAGCCAAGTGAGCAAAGCAGGCTGAAAGCGAAGCCGGTGGAGGTGAAGGACATGGCATCTGCCACGGGAAGCTACAGACAGGAAAGGGCTGGCAGGCGCAGACCAACCAGCTTTGCCAGAAACGCCCGGGTCTGTGTCAACAGTTGGTCAAGCAACATCTGCTCAGCTTAGCCTATTTATTCATGTATCTTGGACAACTAAAATGTAATATGAGTCATGTCCAGCTTACACATGAAAGGGCGGCGAGAACATAAACGACACCTTGCTGATGTCTTCCTAGAATACGCAGCCCTTTCCAGCGTCAGGTAAAGCGGAGACTGGCTTGGAGGGTTTCAGTCCAGTCCATCTGAGCCAAATATCCGTCCCGAACGCATTGTTTGTTCACCTGTCACAAGCGCAACATGACTGCTGCGGAACAGTGCCAAAACTATCCTGCGCAACAACCGTTAAGTGGTGGCTTTCCGCAGAAAGCCTTAAATATCAGCAGACTGCCTGCGTCAAACCGCAAAGCTGGATCGCCCCTTCAATGTTCCCGTGGTGAAGCCAATGGCTGGCAGCTGGGTAGCTGTCTCCACTACACTGGATGATGCTTTATACAAGCTGTCCTAATGACAGAAGACCTCCGAATTGCCCGCCTGACAGTGGCACTTGCTGGGTTGCTGGTAAAGAATATAAAGTAAAAAACATGTTGGTAGATAGTACAGAATACGGTTTCCTTCTTCAAGTAACTTAATTCAAGTCCTTTAACACCAACACGGTAAACCCCTACATATACCCAGTTTCCATTTCATGTTCTATGGTCTTTTCCATTTGATTCTTCATGATAGGGGGAGAATATGGCTAAACCCTATATATCCCTATGTACCCCTATGTAATTACCCCTATGTACCCTTATTATCGGGGGATAGTACGGCTAAACCCTATATTAGTTCTAGGATGAGTCAAGGCAGGCGATGGCTGTCTGCAATTGGATTCCAAGGTTGAAAAGCCCCTAGTATGGGCCCTTCTTACATATACCTGCTACTATATATGCCCCGTATGTACCCTTAAGGGTCCGTAGAATCACCCTAAGAGGCCTGAAGGCCCACATTAGAGACCCATACTTCTAACCTTAAATGAGCTATAGTCTAAACTCCTAGTATCCCCCTTAATATCCCCTATAGTAGTCCCCTGTATAATCCGCTATATAACCCCCCTTTAAGGAGTTTAGACTATGGCTCAAATGGTTCTGCAACCCCTTGTAGAATCCTTTGCCCTGGCGGAGTGTATTTCCAGACCTCTGCCTTTTATGGTGCGTATTGCCGCTTGTGGGCTTATGGAAGTCATGGTTGTCATGATTTCTGAAGATTTAATACAGTTCGTATTTCTCACTGCTTCCTCGGCTACAGGAAATACTGTAGAAGGACGTCCAGCCTGCCTATCTGATATTATACGGATGCTGGTCCCTGGAGACCACAATGGTAAGCCTGCGAGACCTGGAGGGGGAGGACTTTTTGAAAAAATCTTTCATGCGTGTGCCAATATGAATGTATACGTAGGAATTCTAGTGACATGAAAACCCCGTCAACATGCCACCACTGCAACTTGTGCAGTACTCCGTAGGCGAAGCTTGCATATGCTCTGGCGTCTGGACGGGCCACGCACGCCACGTCCAGCCATAGGTTCCAACCGAATTCGTGAGACAAAGCAGTGTTCCCGCAACACTGCCACTTCCGCAATGCCACGCTACTTGTCATCCGCACTTGCTTAGGTACCAGTAGAGTCTGAGACAGCAACTGCATGCAACTGCTGGGACTGGCATCTCAGCGACCTGATGCCAGTTCAGCTGCGAGCTCCGCATTTGCGGCCTGTCCACAAACTGCTTGTCTCCCGAGACATGCATCGCGGTATCATGGGATGAGCCACGTGCCTGGAGTAAGTGTGGAGCTAGCGGCGGCATCGGCGGCATGCTTGCGGCAGATGCTGGCGCAGGCGTAGTGGGTGGAGGCAGCGGTGGCAACGGCAATGTGCTCTGAGGCTGAGCGTCATTTACCGTGATCGAGTATTTGCCTAGCAGATCGGGCATGGTAGCAAGGTTGCTAGAGTCTGAGGCATCAAGACTTGTAGCTGACATCAGACTTCTGGGGATGGAAAATGCGTCTAGTGCAGAAACCGGCACTGGGACGACCAACGCGGATCTTTCGACCAAAAAGCTCCTTAGTTGAAAGGAGGCCCTGAAAGTTGTGTAAGAAGCAGGCCGAAAAGCATCCCACCAGACTCTCAGAGTTAAAGTTTTTGCTACGCCTATTTGTCACGACCGGTCATGGCACTTGCAACCATGCAGCTGTCTCGTCGAAGATCGATATCATTCGCGTTGCGACAGCAGGACTTTGGAACTGGACAAAGCAGTATGCTGCATTGGAACCCATATTGACCTGCGCCACAGGATGCACAGCACGACTACTTCAAGCTCTGAGCTTCTGACCTTGCAGATTGCCGGGCCCAACTCCGGATTGTATTCCGGGACTTCCATTGCTGCTGGTTGAAGGAGCTCACGCATCACCTGTGCGATCTGTGATCATTTCTCAGCTATTGGGATGAAGTACCTATCTGAATTGCTATGTCGCATTCAAGCCAACCTCCTCGTCGACCATACCTGTGGAAAGGTTACCGAAGTATACCTCGCGTAGAACAGTGGAGACACCTGCTTTGTCATCTTCGCCCACGCGCGGCAGAAGCCCAAGGTCACGCAGTGGCTTCACATCCAGTCCTGGCAGCTCGCCGTCATGTGGAGGCGCGTAGTTCGCCGGTCGACCGATCTTGATAACTTTGCTGTGCAACTCGAACCCGCTCATCTGAATGGCTGTTGTAGTGATGACATCGTCCACGAACTCTACAAATGCGAACATCCCTTCCCCTTTCGGTGGAAAAAAAAGGGTCCGGACAACGTCCACAACGTCTGGGTAAGTCTCCACGAAACTCGGAAGAGCCAAAAAGAGGCGGTTGAAGGTCTTCCGAAGTGTTATCTCGTCAACCTGCAGAGGTGCAACAATGATGCATGTCAATCAGGCACATCGTTGGTGACACTGAAAACACCATGCATGAGCCTTGTGTGCTGGGAGATTGCCAACATAACATTCCCTCCGCTTCTTTCCATTTATGCTTGGATCCATTAAGCGCTTCAACGGTTGCTGATCAGGATCAGACGGATCAGGCCTGGAGAAATCATCAAGTCAGAGGCAGGACATGCAGGACGCAATGACAGCATAACCTGCAGCTCCAGTCCCACCTCACGTCCCACTTGCTTTGACCATTTTGGCCCACTCGCCGCCGCAGGTTCGGCCGTCTTGGAGGTGTCTTGGAAGCTTCACGTCGCGTCCAGCGAGATGGCGTAGTGCACCTGGAGCTGCAGCAGGTATTGCGACATCTGCCTCTATTAAGACATTCAGATCCACTAAGGTCGCACCTCCTCTTGTGCGGTCTGTCTGAGCTTGAGGATCTGCGGCGACGAGGTGACAGGCCTGATGGACTTTCTTTGCTTCCGTATTTCTGGGCCACTAGCTGGCTGAAAATTGTTCGAGGCGCCAAACTCAACTCGAGCACCAGACCAGTCAGAGCGCCTGGAACATGGAGGCATGTCTGCAAAACACATCAAGCTGGAGCCAATAGCGCAGATGCGGGCAGGGTACACACACACTGACACTGCGACATGATCCAAACAGCGATCTTTCGTTTGCCCACCTAGGCAGTCTGGGCAGCCTAATGCGGCTCTTGCGGTTGACCTTGCGCACCTGTTTGGGGACTCAGAAAGGCCAGGAGTTGGCAGGATCTGGATTGTCTATCCACCTTCAGCCGAGGAACAGCACAGCCACTTGCTGGGGCGCTGCGGCTTCGAGGACGTCTTGTGCATCTTGTGCGCAGTGAGTAACTCCGGGACGCAAGTGGTCTTTGAGGTGATCCGCGGGGTGCAGCCTCCCTCGAACGATGCGGCGAATCTGACAGCGGTGGAGGCTCCTCAGAGGGGGTGTGCACGGAGTTTGCTGCCTCCTCATCCTCGTCCTCAGATCGCTGCAGTGAGAGTTCCAAAAGTGCCAGTCAGCACTTGACGCAACTATGACAAGCCACCTTGGCGTCTTCACGCATCTCGTCTGACTCAAATTCGGAGGAAGCCTCATCCCTCAGTCAGAGATAACCACAAAAGAGCTTTCCTCCCTACATCCTCTGCAACAACTGGATGTAAATATCACCATCATCATGTGACTCGATGAATTTCATTACCTCACAAAGCTCTCTTCAAGGTCAACACCTGTAGTTGCAGTCTGCGCCAAGGCACCCAGAAGCTTTCTCCGTAGGTGTTTCCTCGTTCACCTCATCCTTCTCGCCAGCGTCTTGTCCTTCCTCTTTGCCAAGAGAGTCAGCCTCCCCCTGTACTTCCCCAACACTGCTGGCAGCCTGTTCTTCAGACTGCTGCGGATCAATTTCCTCATCCTCACTTTCCTCCTCCTCAGTCTCCTCCTCACAGACTGATTCCTCCTCCGTCTCGTCTGCCAGTTGCTCCTGATGAAAGGGCTCTGCACGCCGCAACTCCACCTTCGACTAGCTTACCTTCTATCAAAGCACCTCGCAGCTCGGCACCTCATCAGGCTCATCGCCGCAGTTCCTTGGATGCACGACTTGCTGCTGGGAGTCCGCTGACTTAGCGCGGCAGTCTGGGCAGATACGATCCGTGTCCAGTTAGCTAACAGCAGCCGAGCTCATGATATCTCTGAGAGCCCAATTTAGCTCAAGCTTTCTGGCCAAGATGCTCTTCGGCAATTTGTCCTTCCTCCAAGTCTGGATCCTCTTCAATCACCTGCCAGAAGTCAGTTAAAAGGCAGGAATATCGGCTTCCCGGCGAATTGCAGCTACCTCCTCTTTGACTGACGCAGCTGTGCAGAAACCATGGCCTCTCCATCGGAATCGGAGTCCTGCATCGCATCCGGAACCAGCGGCTGCCTGCCAAGCGGAATCTATCACAAAGGCATCGTGGCACACTTCGTGACTTTAGAGCCACTTACTTGCGCAGCAAGGTGCCCCTCGCAATGCTGGATGTTGTCTTCGTGAATTTCGCCTTCCTCCAGCGCCTCATCCATCTCACACATCTCGCCATCCGAGGCCTGACGCAGCTTTTCTGCAGCCCATGCGTGAAGTCGATTATCCATCTTCTCCTCGCTAGCCCAATGCTTCGATGAGCTGCGCGGCCTGCCAAAATTCTTTAGGCACGTGTACTTCGCCAGTTTGCGCAGCAAATCTACGGCATTACTGCCGCATCTGTCGGTTATACTGGGTCCAGGCAGCTCCACTGAAGGACGACCTGCTTTTTGCTGCCGGAGTGCAAACCATCCGGAACACCTTTGACGACTTCTGCAGGAGGGATATCCTCAACAAGCAGCAGTCGAGTCTGCCGGCATCCCATCCCGCTGCTTCTCACAAAGCATTCAGCACTTTGTACCTGATGCTTCCAAGCGAACATGGAGGTAAAGCATGGGCTAGACGGCTAGGACTACATCTCGACCAAGGCATGCGGCAAACACTGTCCTCGGTTGTTCCACTTCCAGCTGGTACTTGGATGCCCCTCGAGCTCACGATACCACCCTTGAGCTGCTTGGGCACCACAGACCTCACAGTGCAAAATCCTTTCCTTGGCCCATGCCATGATCACTCCTGGACCTTGCCAATGAGTCAAGCAACTCATTCTGGGAAGGCTGCAGAGTCACCACCTGTACATCCTGGAGACATGCAGGGATGACAACGGAATGTGTAGAAGATGAGCACTCACAGGCAGAAAAAGCGACCAACCATGGTCCTGATGTCCTTCTGGTTGCCTCAACTTTTGCAGAACAGCATGAACAGAAGCTAGATTGTACGCTTCTGCACCCGTCCTGCCTCGTCTGCAAGGGCAAGCCATCGCATGCCTGCGTGCGCAAACGGCAAATCCCAGCACTAAAAGCCAGGTCATCTCTAGCGTTGGGGTCGACCAGGACAGTGGCTGCACTAAATTTGCGTGGAGTGTCTTGAGGTATTGTGGACTCTGTCCGGGTCCAGCTCAGATCACTTTTTGAACGCGGCTCCGCTTTGCGACGCTTGCGCTGGCGACACTCGTTTGGAGGACACCTGCCAGCACGGCTAAGCTTCCACGCTTGTGCTGGCGGGCACATAAGTCTCAGGTCAACACAATCACAACTTCCAGCCTCTTCTGCCTAGACACGCATGAAGATGTCCCCAGAAGCAGGTCGAGCAACTCCTGAATGCTTCCCAGTGACTCTTTTGCCGCCTTCATAGACTTTTACTCAAAAACTGGGCCCGGCTCAGGTGCGGCAAAGCGACAGGCCAGCACGTCCTCGCCACGCCCAGCAGATCTCTACAAGGAAGAATCAGCTGACGTATTGGCGCAGATACTGGTAGAAACCCCATGGCTTCTAGCTGCGCTCCCAGCTTGCCTCCTCAACAGCAGCCGTGACCAGTTCAGGATCCCTTCCTCACATTATCCACACCAGTGCTTTTCAAAATCTCTCTGACAGTGCATGGTACCAAACCTTGCCAAGAAGCTTAGTTCCTCCGCCGCGTATTGCAGCGCCTCACGCTGCAAAGTCAACTGCTCTGCAAGGCCAGAATGCCAGACAAGTCAGACTAGAAGAGGCAGGCTCTTACTGCCGCTAGGAACAGTCTAGGGAGGGGGGGATAGTATAATATAATATATCATGATATAGTATAGTATAATATAGTATAGTATAATATACTATAATACAATATAACATAGTATAATATAGTATAGTATACTATAAAGCCAGCCGCGCCTGGCCATCCTGCTGAAGAGCGCACTTCACGACCTCTCTGTCAGCCCGCAGACTTTCACTGGAAAACCTGGGCCAGTCAAAGGCATGGCTCAAAGCAAGCAATAAGATAGCAGTTTCCATTTTATTTTCCATTATCCCCATATAACCCCTATATAATCCCAATATACCCTATAGCAATAATATAATATATATATATATACGTAACCCCCATATAGCCCCAATATGCTATAGTAGTTTCCATGTTCTTTTCCATGATACCTTTATTACCCCTCTTCTTTGGCCTTGAAGACACTGACTTGCCCAGACAAGAAGCTCCAAAGCCAAACCATTCTGAGACACTGCCTCCCAAACCTTGCAGGTGTCTGCATCCTAACCATTCTTTCTTTCATGTCCGCAACAGCATGAACTGGTCAAGGCATCCAAGCATCCACTTCTCGATCGTTCTGCAGCACTTTGTCTGCGAGTTTCAGAGCAAGGCCATTCTGTCGAACAGCGCAAAGAACCTGGCGTACCACATCACAACACTAGATGGCCTGAAAGAACATATCGCTGAAAATCATGCAGGTCAGGAGCAAGCTCCCTGTGGGCTCTCATGCTCGAAGATGCAAAGTTCAGGATGTTGCCTGCGCGTTTATGCAAGGCATGGTTCCGTCTAACTGCGATGCTTCCAAGAATCCAAACTGAAATAAGCCAAAGTGCTGTGCTGCTTCACCATAGCGATCAGCACTTCAGCATCCTTGCATCATATTTCTGCACAGCTATCCGCCATGCCTGGCGGCTTCCAAATGAAGGATCCAAAGCTTGGGCATACGGCAAGGGTTCCTTTCCATTGATTTGAACACATTGCCAGGGGACCTCCCGCAGCTCGACTGCGCCCTCGGTGAGCGTTCTCTCGATGTTGCACCTCTCACCGGTAGAGAGTTTCCAACTTCGATGTCCCCCCATTCTTCCACGCCTGGCCAGGCTCTGCACCTCCTCGGAGCGCAAAGCACAGCAGGCGAGCACGGAGCCGTGACACTCCAGGAGCTGCAGGAGCACGTCTACACCAGCCTGAACATGTGACCACGACCTAGGCTCCAGTGGCTGCACCCAAGCCTGCCTTCAGATCAATCGCAGCATAGAGCAACGTTCGGCCAGCTGCGCTCAAGGCACGCAAGACTACCTCAAGTGTACTGTAGAGAAAGGCCAGCACATGCTAACGCAAACAGCTCTCCCAAGGACAGTGTGCACTCAACAGCTCGTGAGTTTGTTTGTGCTTGGCGCCTCTCTGTCACTCCTCAAGGGGGCCGCAGCCTCCTCCTCGCGATGAATGCAGATCGCTCACTATTAAATGATTTCAGTACTGCCCCGTCATTTGCCGTTGGCTCTACTCTGACGATGGGCATGCACTACGAGTATTTGCCTTGTACCTGCGGAGCAAGGGCCACGTACTCGGAGAGTTGGCGACACAGAAAACATTAACATGTTCTGGTGATAACCTATCCATAGAGCTCTTTGACCATGCGGAAGGCCCGCCTTCGATTTTTGTCTGGCGAGTTCTTCGCGGGTGTGACATCTTATGGGAGGCAGGGGTGGGCTTCTGGATGTGATGCGCAACCAACGCCTTTAGCTGAGTGCTGCGCATCTGTCTGAACAACTGCGGACTGTCCGTGCTCGACATGGACACACAGGCATTGTTTTATTAATCCATGGTGTCTTGCATGTGATTGTGTCCCACCCTCTCACGCTACGTACCACGGACCCTCGGTCCAGCATGTTGCCGTTCTGCGTGACAGCGGTGAGCACAATCTCCTAGGTCTGCACAACCGCGCAAGTCTGATCTTCAGACATCCTCTGACTTTCAACTGGCTCCTACGAGTATCGGCAATCACGCACCAGTTATCACCAGTCACTGGCCTTGCAACTATCCCAACTCCATCAGACCTCGACCAAGAACCAGGCCCGATCGCCGCGTAGCGGCCCAGCTGCGAAGCGAAGCGCCATACCAGACGTCCTCCCGTAAAGGCCGAGAAGCCTACACTTAGACTAAGGCGAGTGCCGAGTGCATGCGAAGGCAAAAGAAGGCAAGACCGCCCGTTTTCTGGGAATGCGCGGCGAAAGATGCAAAGCAGGCAGGAGTGGGTTCACAGAGCACTGCTGCAGAAAGTGTGAAAGTTTTGAAGAACATGGTAAGCTGAAGCTTCGGTCCGAACAGCAGTGAGCACAAGGTCGCGGTCTGCCCGGAGCTCTTCAGATGCAAACTCCTCGCATGCAAATCGGCTCCAGCTGGGGCTTAATGACATGAAACATTTGTGAAACGTGTTGAAATTTGTGGAAGTGTCTGGAGTTCCAACTTTGACCATGCAAACAAGGTGCCAGCATCCTCCCCTGTCTGCTTAACGCTTCCAGCACCACCTTGTGCGAGGCGGGAAAGGATTTTAGTGCAGAGCGGTCAAGGAAAGTAACTACCACAACCTCCATCAAATAAGTTCATGTGGGCCTCGCGGTCGCTTTGTAAAATCGGTGCGGCAAAGGCTAGCGCAAGACCATCCTCGAGGAGCGCGGGCAGGGTGTCTTGTAATTGGTGCTTTTGCAATCCGCGGGGAAGGCTCGAGTGTGATAAGATGCACGGATGTGCATTACAAACTTGCGTTGCACGGAAGCAAGCGGAACGCTTGCATACGGTTGCGACAGGGCTCGACAGAGGATTCTGCTGTCCTGGCACACGGCGGTCAGCACCAACTCTCGATCACATCGGAGCTCGTCACACGCAAACTCCAAGGCCAACCCATTCTGCCTTCACCAGAAAAAGTTGAAATCAAGCATTCCTTGACTCACGCGGAAGTGACGTTTCCCTTGGCATTGCAGCTGCTGTGCCTCACAGCCTCCATGACGACCTCTCTGTCGGCATACATCTCCTGCAAGATTGGCAGACTTGCATACAGGAGCCGCGCTGCCCGGATTCTGCCTGCACAATTTAGAACTTCCCTGAGCTTGTTTTTTGATGATGTCTTGTAAGTAAGGGGTGGCCCCCAGTACCCGCTCTTGTCAGTGAGCATCATCTCTCCTGGGCTGCACACTGCAGCGCAATGCCGGTCTGTCTGACGGTCGCCAGAACAATTTCTTTGTCTGCTCGGAGGGTATCGCCAGCATGGCCGAGCATGAAGCCGTACTGACCTCAATGAGGACCGCACAGGGACCCTCATACCAATCCTACGCTTCCATCTTCATCTTCGCATCAAAAGAGAGCTGCAAGCACATCGCAGACTAAGTTCACCTCTGTGGCTAAGCGAAGCACTAACCGATGCAAGGACAACCTGCACAAGAATATGCTGCTGATGGCTGTTGTGCACACAAATGCTGCTCATGATGTGGTCATAAACTACTCGCTTGCCTCGCGGTCTTCGCGGAATGTCTTGCTAAGAAACCTTGTTCGACGGCATCACACATTCTGTTTCCAGCATGATCTCTGGCAGAAGGGTCCAATCAAGTAGGATTTCCCGGAGCCAACCCTCAATTATGTTGCATGGATGCGCTTCCAATCCTAGTAAGCTCTCAGCTACTTACAGCCTCACAGCCCTCTTCTGATCGCAGGGGCTCCAGGGCTCGGCCATCGCAGGCGACGGCCCGAAGTGCAAAGTCCCGTCTTTCAAGCAGAGCAGGCGCCGCAAAAGCCAGCACCTGCCATGTCCATTGCAGGTGAACAGCAAACAGCACAGCATGCAGTATACGTGATCATGATATAGAATAAAGTAGCATGCTCGTTCCTTTGCGTTGCTTAAGGTAGACTCATGGCTTGGTACCTGTGCATCCCAACGCAGCGCAGCCAGTACCACTTCCTCGTCGGCCCGCAGGGCCTGCAAGGGAAAACGCTTTCTTCTGGGACCTGCGCTAAAGAGCAAGACAGCCGGGGCTCAAGTGCCATGCATCTGCCAAAAACCGAAACATCGCGAAAATGAGATTCATGCTTCGAGAAGCAACTGCTCTCCTCGGATGCCACTTGCAACGTGTCACCACGTTGCCTCACAGCACCTTCAGACAGGCATCGCAGCCAGTACACATGTGAGGCAACTTGAAGGAACTTGAAGGGCATCAACTGCTCTTTTCATCTCTTTTCATTACTGCTTCCAAGGAGCAAAGAACCACCTGGCCAGCAAAAAGAAATGCCTCCCTGTCATGGCACTCCTAGTCTAACTTGCAGCGCCTCCTTGTCGGAACGAATGGACTTTGGTGCCATGTGCAGCTGGTCTGCAGCAGCCTTCGAGCGCAAGCGTCTGCAGAAGCTCAAGCTCAGCAAACTGCTCGGGTTCTGAGATCCACCTCCACTCGCTCCAACCAGGCTGCCTGCAGAGGAGGCCGCCTTGCAAGAACAGACCATGTGCTGTTTCGCCTAGCTGCAGACAGCTTCCAGAGCCTGAGGAGCGTCAGCTCGGCTGCCTGTTCACCGCCAATCTCAGCGAGGCGGTCGTGGCTCTTGAGCTCCCGGCCTCCCAAAGTCATCCCAGCTTGGGGGTTTGTCTGATGTCCAAGTTTCGGAATGGGCAGGCGTTTGAAGAGTCCAAGACATGCACGGTCGTCCCTCCTGTGCCATGCTTTTGTTCTGACATCAGCGTAAACGACCCAGGCCTTCTGATTAAATAAAGCGTACATGCGAGGACATCTGGGAACTTTGCAGAAGTCATGAGACCGTGTCTTCAAAGCTATGAATCACGATTTCAGCGGATTGTCCGCCACAGGATCCCAAGTAAGCAAGGCGGGGTGCCATGTCATCAACTTCGGACCAGCAACCGACTGCTCTAATCTTATGTCCAACGACACGCGGACTGTAGAATTCCAGGACCTCCCCTAGGTCCGGGTGTCCCTCGCTGTAGCCACCAGCTCGGATACCATCGCTTGCATCCTCATCCAATGAGCCCTTCAAAAGGCTGAGCAGGTGCGAGCGGACCCTTGTGGCCCGTGCCTGAGAAAGTGCAACTCCAAGATCTGGAGGAGCCTCCGGGCGGGCGTAGCCTCTGACAATCAGCGACAGCCCAGGGTGCTTCTGCAAACTTGCAGCAACCGTCTCCAAGCTAAGTCTCGCTCTGGCATCTAGAGCATCATTCGCAAAGTCAAAGTGTATGAGTGGAAGCTGTGGAGGCTCGAAGCAGAGATGCAACCGCTCGAGGCTCCACTTCTCCCCAGACTTTGGCATCAAGGCGGGTTCACGCCAGCGACTGGAGCTTGCCGCTTCTCCCAAACATCCCAGCACCGCGTCGCTCTTCACAATGCGACTCAGTGGTCCACACGCACGACCGAGGTGTACAAGGCATGTAGGAGTCAGGAAGCCAAGGGCTGAAGTAAAGAGGTCCAAGTCAGTAAGCACTCTGAGCAGTGCTGGCGAAGTCCTGTTTGCCACGGAGTCCTGCATGGTTGCGGAAGAAGCTGCACAGCTTGAGCCCGCTACACTGCACAAGTCGGACGAACATGAGTGAGCATCGTGCGGACCTCACGGGCATAGGACCTGCCCGAAGCTAAACCTCAAACAGATCTGCTCCGTACAGCCAGTCCTGTCGGTACAAACTCTGCTACGTGTTTGCATTTACCAGCTCTGCTTCCTTGAATTCTATACTGTGCTTCTGCTCTTGCCACCTTCGAAGACCAGGCGCTGCTCCCTTTCAGGCAGGGCATCAGCCAACGCCGGCCGAAGCTCTGCAACCTGAAAGTTTACTCAGCTGGCAGGAAACGTCCACAGCTTCAGTTGAGAACATGCAAGACTGGTGGGAGAGCGTGTTGCGTCCAAGCGTCGCTCCAGTTTCTTGGTGCCTGAAGCTCGGCGACGTTCTCGCCACTGAGGCGCCGAACGCGAAGCAGCACATGGCCATCAACAGATGTATCCTGCGCCATGGAAGGCACTTCGCCAAACGGAGCCGGATTCTCTCAAACGTTGCTGGGCTTGTTTGGTCTGTGGTAAGATAAGAACAGCATGCGTGCTGGTACATGCTGATCGTTGCGAGCCAGAAGGCTGCCTGCAGGGTTGTAAGCCTTAAAACTTCTCTGCCCTGCACTGGGAGGTAAAAGCCCAAACACCTCACCACAAGTTGATTTGGTACAATCTTGGGGCGCGCCATGTGTGGTCGAAAACTGCACTTCCGAGGCATGGAGGCTTCGCATGGAGGCTTCGCATGGAGGCTTCAGTTGTTTGGTTTGTGGCCTGACATTTCTCGAGACCAGAAAAACTGTCACAGGCAAGCAACTGTAGCCTCCAGCGCTGAAATGGGTATCCATTCCGCGACGTCGCGTCGCCCAGGAGTTCACGTGCTCTAACGCAGGTGAGTGGCTTTAGATAAGTGAATCAGAGGTTTTGAGATTACTCGGCGAAAATCACTTGCGTGGCACTTGAAGCGGCTCCGTGCTGAATTCAACTGCACATTTGTCGGAAGGCGCTATACCTGTGGCCCTTGCACGTGCATGTCTTCGCAAAGACAAGCTAATTTCGCTCTACCTTCAGCCATTCAGGACACCAACTCCCTTTAGGAAGTCGCCCAGAAGCCCAATGCAGTGAGCAAAATTCACCGGCGAAACCTGGAAGCACTCTTGATTCAGAAGGGCTTTCTTCTGAGGCAAGTTCAGATCTGTTCCCTCTTGATCTTTCTTAAAACAAGGAAATGTAAACGGAACAGACCGGTTCTGCCTCTCTGGCTGGGTCCTCTGATCTCTTCTACTTAGTTCACAGCAGGCAGCACATTCCGAGTTCAGCCAGCTTTTGCCAGCTGTTGTCATGATGAGCAAGTACGTGGCTGTGAACGGACTCAAAGGATGTTTGATCAATGGGAGGTCGTCGCTTCTTGCGTCATCTTTTTGCTTGAAGTTAGTATCATGCTTGGGACAAAGTTCGAAGTGTTGAAGGAAGCAAGTTGAATCCTTGGCCAGACATGTTTCAAGAAGAACTCGATGGCCTTGGCTTTGGCTCCTTCCACGCTTGTCTTTTTGCCTGCTTCTATTAATTCTGTCCTTCCTGTTTGGTCTCACTGTACATTTCCTTTCACCAAACAAAGCTTCACGGTGTCAGTGCCTCAGAAGCAGGAGGCAGCATCAGCTAGCAACGCCGTGTGTTGACTTCGCCAGGATGCAGAGCATGGTCTTGCATGGGACCATCGCGCAGGACTGAGGCGTCAAGGTTGAAACTTGGGCTTTGCATCCAAAGCGTCGCACAACAGGTATCCATGACAGAAATGAAAGGAGCCCAAAACGGTCCCTAGGCACAGTGCCTGCCCGGCTGGCATCAGCATGTATGCCAGAATTGGAACCCAGCCAAATTACACAACTCGACTATGCAGACTGAAGGCTGCGCGTGATACGCTCTTGCAAAACGGCAAGAGGAAAAGCTGGAGTCAGAAGCAGCTCGCATTTAGCAGAGCGCATGTGTTCCAGGATTCCCACTTGGTTGCTCGTCTTACCATGATTGCTTCTTACCAGTATCATCCGTACGAGCATGTTTCGGCTGAAGCCTACTATGTTGCTATATCACACATTGTAATCCCATTCCAGTTGAAGCAATGCGAAGGCTAGCAGGAGCAAAGGAGCTACCCATGCAAAAGAAGCGGCGAGAGCAGGAACTCCCACAGGACTAAACCATCCCAAAGAAGCAGTATCCACTAGGCAGCCAAAATCTAAGAAGCTGAATAAAGAAACCGGTTTCATGCTGAAAAATTGCAACAAATCAGGAGAAATCCTTCGTATTCCAACATCCCAGGTGTACGCTGTGAACCCAAAATCTCGGCTGTGACCAGTACAGTCAAGAAGCTCTCCAGTTGAAGAAGAAGTGACCCTCGCCAGGGAAAATGACCAGTTTACAGTCACTGCCTGTGGTCTCCATCCTTGAATGGCACGTTTCAATGATCCGAGTCTTGAAAACAACATCCCGCCAATCGCCCTAATCACCCTTCCCTTGGGAAAACTATGCGGTCCCCGCGGTAGGTAGGACCCATACAAAAGCCCCTTATGTCTATCTACAGGATCCCCGCCGGTAGCACCTTTTGAGGAATCTGCCTACAGGAACATAAGCCAAGTCAAGCAGCCCCCGCTGGAAGCCCTCAACTTCCTCGATTGGCACGAGGTGGTCGGCAGTCCTCGCCACTGCTTCGAACTCAGCATTCCCAGGCCTCATCCTATCTTCTTTATAAAATCGAATTTCAGTCCCGTGAAGAATCAGAGTGGGCTGCGACAGCTGACCTCAACAAGTTGCAAGGCACATCAAGAGGCCACATGTAGCAGGCGCATGAAACCCTTGACAGAGCTCAGAGCGCACTCGATGAATTGGCGACCCAGCACGCAGCTGCTGTTGTCCATAGCGCCATCGCAGTGCCCAACTGCCCAGCCAGGTTGCTAGCCGGCGGTCGCTATAGCGCTGGGTGAACTCCAAATCCAGCACAGGGTTGAAAAGCACAAGCCTCAACTTTTGCGGCAAAGGCTAGGCTAGGCCAGACGCAAAAGTGCTATCAAAAAGGCAGCTCTGATGTGTTTACGGCCCGATCTCATCTGCCATGATACCCTGCCAGACCCAGGTTCTCACGAAGTGCTGCCATGGCAGCTGTGTGACCTCCACTCGAGGCACCTGTGCCACTTCAACCTATACTCCAAGAACAGCCTGCATCAACACAGCTCAAAAAGAGCAACATCATAAGCGGAAGAAGACTGGTGCTTGGCAACCGTCTGCCCTACATGCTTACAGCACGATTGTAATTGAACAGATCGAGCACAACACGGATTTGAACAAAAAAATCTGGACCACACCCAAAGTTCACAGGCCGAATCTGACGCATCTGCTCCACTACAGCAAAGCTGACATGAGCATCATCTCAACAGGGGTTTCACAGTTTATTCAAGTTGAAAGCAGCCGACCTGATGACCCACAGCGCATGGACTTCTCAATGAGGCAAAGTTATCAAGTAGAAACCTCTCAAAAAGCTCCCGCCTGCCAAAACGATCTTGTCGCGGTCAATCCCCATTTCATCCGCATTATCTTGCAAGTAGCGCACACAGCGCTGTGCATCGTCGATGCTGTCAAAAGGCACCTTTCCGCATGAAGGCTTTGTCTCGAAAGAAGAAAAGCCCGGAGCCTGGCAGCAGCCTGGCCTTGGAGAAAGGATGGGTCAGAAAGCAGCTGACCTCACAGCATGCCGTGGAGACGCCGTAGCGGCGGGAGACCTCCTCAGACGTTCGTCATCAGTCAGAAGCAGCACAGAATGCACTGAATTTGCCCGAGGTCCTTGGCATAAGGGTAGAATTGCGACGGAGCTCCACCCAAAAAGCCACCTGGCGCTGCAACCAAGCCATCATAAATATGGAAGCACATGTCCTTATAGGGCACCTCCGTGCAAGAACACCACACAACCACTCTTGGAAGGTTGGTCCCGTTGTGGCAGAAAGTGTAGCGAGAGGCCGTTGTGCTCTGAATAGCTGTGGACCTGCCACTCACCAATAGGTACAAGACAGCATTGCGTGTGAAAGCAGGTCCCGTTCGGCAATCCATGTTGACAGCATCTTGCCAGAGCAACCGCTTGCAAACTCCACCATACACATGCAATGACATCACTACAACCATTGCTCTAACCAGCTGGATATTTCAAGCCAATCACCACCTGATCGCTCAGAGAACATGCTACTTGGCAAGAAGCCTCGCCGCCGAGGATCGACACGAAGCGCTTCTCAATGTACTTCCTGCGAGGATTCAAGCAATGGCAGCATACCTTAGTGCTGACAAGGGCTGCCCCCCTGCCCCGCCTGGCCTTCCCCGCCCCTATTAATGGCAACTGGCCTGAGGAAAGCACCAGCCACGACTCCTGGAAGCTTGTCCAACCAGGGATCTCCCAAAGCTCCACTGGGGGCATCCATTGCCGACTGCAACAAGTGCTGGGCAAGCCACTCCTGTTGAAGCATGAAGTCTGCTAGCTTGTCCTGTTGAATTCTTTACAAGAACGCAAGAAGGTCATTGTCAGGCCGCCCCATGACATCACGTGCGCAAATATGGCATCTGGGCGAACGCCCTATGAGCCATTTGGAGAGCGAGCAATGATGCAAGCAATCCATGCTACAAACATAACATGCACCTCCAAAATGCAGCAGGGCGAGCACCCCAGAAGCGGCAGAAGGCATCTTGAGGCGATTCAGCCTGTGCTTCAAGCAACACATGTTCATTCCTAGGTAGTCATCAAGAGCAGAGTGGGAAACGGGATGTGACAGTCTTACCTCGCTTAACTTCACATGTTTTCCTTGAGTGCTGCATGTTGCACCGCACATTGCAATCTGCCCATTTCTGGATTCAGAACTAAGATGATATGCAAACAAGGTAAATCCTATGCCACCGCTGGATGGCTTGGATGCTTGAGCGACGCAAATTCTGGCCTGTCGCGTGTACTCAGGATAGCCAACTTGTAGCAGGTACTGCCAGGAAAGCAGCGCCAATCATAAGTGGGGGGGTGCTGATTGTTGCTTCGCGGAGGAGCACTACCAAAAGCTCCATATAGGGGATTGCTGGCTGGTGACTGTTGCCCAGGCGAAAGCACCGGACAGCACGGCTCCACCCGCAAATTGAGCTCAAGCTTGCTGCTGCTGCTCTGTTTTTTAGGCTGTGGCCAGAAACAAGTGTGCTGCGTAATGGCAAACTCATGCAGTGCACATCTGAAAGGTATGACTTGTGGACACATGACACGAGGAAAACAATCCTCACCTGAAACTGGACCATACGCCCTCAGACTGCGACCCACCATGCTTTGCAGGATTGGCGTTGCCGTCGGTGTCCCTAGCACAAGTAACAGCGCAAGAACAAGGATCTAACAAACATGCATTTAGTCACAAGTTCCGGTTACTCTGCACAAGCTGAGCACCCGCGCTGCTTCCAATAATCAAGCAGTTCCTGGCAAGTTAGCTAATGTGCTGACCGGACTTTGTGCCAAATAATGCAGCAGAACCACTTGCCTCCTGCAAGCCGAACATCCCCATGATCTGAATGCAGGCTCACCACAGTTGCGATGAAGCTTGTCCGCTTCGGAACTCCTACAGCCTTGACTGGTGCTGTGCATTCACAACGGTCATGCGGTTGTGGTGCTGTTTGAAACCGTTCTCCTTGCCATGCTAATAGCCACGGTGGCGACGAGCTCACAATTTCGGTGCATGCAACAGAGTGGAATGCTGACTCCGGCATGGAAGAGCCGAGAGCAACAAAAATTGCGCAGCAACACAAATTGCGCAGCGGCTTTCTAAAGCAGTTTCAACGCTGGTCACATTAGAATTGTGCCTGTGAAACGTCAGCTGCGCGTGAAGGTTTTCATCCACGTCCTTGACCTTTGCTTCAAACCGTTTCGAGTTGACTGCGGAGGGGGGCATGGTGTCGGTGGTCTTCGTCTGGCTGCGGATCCTATCTCGACCCAGCTTGAAGCGGACAGACTGGTCACTAGTCATCCTTCCACCCCGTGAGGCGCTGGTGCTCGTATAACGAATCTCTGAAGCGAGCGGCATACCCATTTTCTTCTATCACCATCTCTTCTCGCAAGTCAATGTCTTGTTTGATCTCTTTGGAGGTGCGGCCCGACTTGGTGAACACTTTTTGGTGCCAACAAACTTTTACACAAGAACCTTCCAATTTGTAAGTCCCAAACAACGTAATGCCATCATACTTGAACACAGCGTTCTGAGTGTCGTTGGTGAAGAAGCACAGCTCATCGGTTTTCGCACTGGCATGATACAGTCCCATGGGCATCTCAGCGCGAACCAGCTCCGCCTCCATGACTCAACGCAACACCAGCAGCTTTTCCGTTGGCTCTGGGATTGATTCTGTCCTGGTTACGCATACGCGAATGCGTGAAATACAGCTTGCATGCTTCGAAACTATTCAGGCCCTGTGTACCCGATGTGGAACCATAATTTTCGAAACAACTTTGCTCAGTTGATAATCTTGTTGCTCATGAAATTGAAAGAACCTTGCAAGTCCTCAGCCAGAACGCAAGATGTCATTACTCCTTTTGCAATGTTCAACAAGCACAAAACCCAGAGCCACATAGCACATTCATGGTCCGTGCATACTTTTCGTGAACAGTGTGGTTCAAGTTTAGTATTTCCTACGCTTGGCTCCAGAAGCTAACAGCAGCGGACAGTTAGACTCTTTTGGCACGAGGCGCTCGAAATATGCAAAGCAGTGCAAGATGGAAGGATCTATGCCGCTGCCACCAATATGCGCTGAATTTGGCGCCAAAGTGGTAGACAGTGTAGTGGTAGAGCTGTGCTTCTACGCGGAAGAGAAGGCATCCCTGTTCTGTGCGGTGCACTTTCACGCATTTATGCGCTGCTTTGAAGTCCAGTGACATGCCTACAAAGTTGCCGTGGCAGTCT
>CAJNIZ010030069.1:11519-28914 GCA_905231905.1 Symbiodinium pilosum
GACATGCAAAAGTCACTTTTCATCCTGTTGTTGGATGTATGAAGAAATAGAAATAGGGAAAGAAGTAGTCAGCAGTGACAACGATCTAAAGGCAACAGTGAAGGTAATAGTGTGGTGGTGGTTGGTCTGCTCCAGAGGTAGCACATGGGGTGTTCAGGCAAGATTGCACGGTGCACAAGGTACGCTCTGCGCTCCCCTCTATATGGTCGAACTCCATTTTGTTTGCAGTATTTTGCGGCAAGATTTACTGGGTTTCCAAAACTCCGCTTGCCGCGAGCACACTTTAGGAAGGGCTAGCTTGAGCTTGCAGATCGTGCACTACTGCTGGGAGAGAAGAGGGATGTAGCATGTTGCTGCTGTCAGTACATCTTGCGCTGCTGCGCACCTCAGGGAGCCACAGCAGGATGTTATGAGGACATGTCTTGAAATCGTGGAGCTACGCTGAGGGATTGCCATGTGGTTTCGTTCTGTTTGCGCTGTCGCACTGCAGATCCTGCGCCAGCGGCTGCATCCTCAACCTCAATGGTGGCGAACCCCGGCCGCCCGCCCTTTTGGGAGGGTTTACGGTTCAGGCAATATTATAGGGCTTGGAGGGATGGAGCAGTGCAGAGTCCATATCTGAGGTCTCTACTTTGTATCATCCGTGCATAATATATTCCCTTATTCCTGTTGGGTAGGGCGCAAGTTGATGGTTTAGGATTTGGGGACTTGGGGGCTGAGGGCTGTGGGCTCAAGATTTGCAGCTTTGGGTTCAGAGTCTGCAGAGGCTCAGCAGCTGTGACTCTTTGTTGCCAAGCGGCGAGCGGTATGTGTAAGGATTCTTGAAGCGAGTGGGCTCCGCCATGGCTTTAAACCCTAAACCGGTTGGCTATACCACAAACTCTAAACGATAAATCTTTTGTAGTTGAGGAGTGGGACTGAAGGGTCAGGCGGACGTTCAGGACATGGCTCATTTAAAACAAGCTTTGTCATCCCTCGCAACGACCAACAATCTACTGATGCAACGCATGAACCAAGTGTGGAGGCTTTGTGAAGACTGCACAGGCATAGGCCTAGACTCAATGCGCCGTAAAACATAAATGGCGATGGCAAAACATACATCGCCCAGAATGAGTCATCCAAGCATATATTCGACTGCTGCTCTGCAAATTTGTTGACTAGTGCATATGGCCCAAGGCCCCCAACCCCAAGACAGTGAACCTTGAATCCTTCAAGGATCTAAACCTTGCTGCCCGAAAAACCCAGATTTCGAACACCCTAGACTGTAAAAATCCTAAGCCATCACCCCTAATTAAACCATACTGCCCATAGGACTGCCGCAATTGCCCCACTTGCCCCACTGCGCCCCTTGCCCCAGATGCCCAACTCGAGGAGTGCCAGAAGCCCAGAGCACGGGTTTGGGACGTTTGTTTGTGAGGAGTTGGACATAGGAAATTTCGCCATAAGTGACCTGCAAAGTACATGTTTATTGTGTCGGTTCTTCAAGGCGAAGTCGTGTTTGCTTCAATAAGGGAAGTGTCTGGGTAGTCTTTGTAGAGGAGTGTGTGGACATGACAGCAGATGTGAGCCATGCCTCTGAAAGTCTTATATGAATAGCTGAGCAGTTAGATTGACAGCAGGAGTCCCAAAGTAATTAGGTTGATGGCAGCAGCATGCGTTTCTAGTACAAGCATGACAGGGGCGATGCTTCCTAAATGCTGTACGAATCAGTTCATGACAGTTTGTTGAGAGCACATGCCTCAACGTGCTGTGTTGTATGTTGTACATGCCTGTTTTTGTTACGACATGTTTTTTGGTGTGCCAGGGGGTGCCTTCATCCACTTCTGGTGGTATTCGGACCTTGTTCCTTACCAGCTAGCTAGCTAGCGGCGAATTCTTGAACTAAATGTGTGGAAAGTTCACTGTCACATGTTTTTTGAAATGCTTAGCTGACACTTGGCTGGCCTAGCTATCGACTGTAGCTAACTAGGTGACCTTTTCTTGCATTCAGCAACCCCGCCTGCCACGCTGAAAGCCAAAGGCTTCCAGCTCCTCGCACGATTTACTCCCGGCGATTGGAAATGCTCCAATCAGTGGGGATACCTGTGGAGGACCGCTGGGCCGTGAGCCCAGCTTCAACTGTCATCAGAGGGTAGCTTCATGAAAACTTGCGATTCCATGCGTCATGTGGCGGATTCCATAAACAAGCGGCCGCAACACAACGTCCTCAACAACCTGTACATAATCCCTATATAGCTCCAGTCTCCATTAGACTCTTGGTCCCTTTTCCACTTGATTCTGGTAACTTGATCAGACCACATATGCGAATTCCATATTACCATATTACAGGGACGGGAGAGCTAGTGCTCGGAACCCCCCTGTCAACCATGCTTGTTAAGGCAGACATCCCTCAACCCACCTCCGCCCCCAGTCGTTTTGTACCATAAGTGGCAGGATTTAGTTCTGGTGCATCAGCTGGTTCTGGGGCGGGTTGCTCCAAACAATTCCAAGACGTATTTTGACTTGTTTTGCCTTTTGGTACTCCGGGTGTGCGGTGAAGAGTTCACTTTGGCAAAGGGACGGCACGACCGAGTACCTCGACGTGCGGGGAACCCTGCACGGGGCCCAGCATTGAAGGGCTTCAATGTGAGGGTTCTGGGTTTGAGGTTTCGGATTTGGCATGCAGGGCGTCAGTTTTAGAGTTTGGGGTTTTGGGTTTTATTTTCAAGGCTCAATTGTTTCATGATTTTTCGTGTGTGCGCTGCCAATGTCCCCCCCGCCGTGCGTCGCCGGCCGCTGCCACCGCCACCACCAACGCCGCCGCCACCGCTGCGACCACCCCCTCTGCCCCCGCCCCCAACACCCACTGTATCAGGCCCGGGTGATCTCAGTAGAGATGTACAAGCTAGAAAGCTAAGACAGTAATCACTCTTTGTCTGCTCGGACACAGTGTTATGTGAGCTGAACCACTAGCAGCCAAAGACAACATGGATTCATGAGCGACTCTATACATACATACCGGTACAGGACACAATCACATGAATATTGTTGCAGACTTAAGGGGATCCTTTTAGTGGCCCTAGATTTTCGGCCTACGCCCTGTTGATCAACAGCCGTGTTTGCACTTGGTCCAGCCTCGAGCTTTCACCAAGCAATGAAGTAGGTTTTGCGAGACTCAGTAAGCGGGTGATGGTAAGCTTCGTAGGCCGTTTCCCCGACGGTATTTGTGGTGATTCATGGTGCTTGAGGATCCGCTAATTCACGGTAGGACGGAGAAGTTGGGGATCTGAGGTCCTGCCTCTTAAATCTTCTCTGTTCCGGTTTTAGCTTTAGCTTTGTTTTGGTCCCATGGGCTTTGGGTGTTAGGACCCGCCACTCCTTTCCAGATTTCTGCTACAGATTTGGGGTCTGCCTTATGCACAGAGCAACCCATCCAGAGTGCATACTGGTTTTTGGAGGTTGCATTTCCATTTTGCTCTGGGGTTGGGTGTTGCAGAGTAGCCACCGAGTAGATACGGCGGCCCCATGAGCGTTGATCCAAACATGCATGTAGAATTCAAGAGCGCGTCAATCGGACTCAAGCAGAATGGAGAACAAGAAGCCTCAAACTTCAAAACGTCCTCAACCAAAACTTTTTTTCCTATGCCAAAGTTTGTTTCTTAAAGCCCAAACTCAGCTCTAAGCCCAACACCATAAACTTGTAGAATCCTGAACCCGAAACTCAGAGCCTAAACCCAACGCTCTAAAGCCTGAATCCACAACTCCGAACCCCAAAACCCCAAACTCTAGATTCTAAACCTTAGTGTTTAAGCCTTCATCTTTAAGTCATAACCTTTCAACCCTAAATCCTAAACCAGAAGCCCAAAGGCAGCAACACCTCGCACCTTGGACAACCCAAAGATTCCAGGTACCCATATTGGGTTTTGATCTGAGGGTGTAAGGTTTGTGGGGGGTGAGGGTTGAGGGTTTGGGGCATTCCCGGGCTTGCGTTTAATGGTTTAGGATTCCAGGGTTGTGTTCTAGGTGTTCCATCGCACAGGGGTCCCTTTTATGTTGGAAGTCACTTTTGCAAGAGTTATAGTTGGGAATGATTTGGGGCCCCGATATATTGAAACCCCGCCCATGTGGCACCAAACCAAAAGCCCTGCCGGCCTCCGAATATGGTTGTAGTAGTGCTATCAGAACATCCAGCTTTGGGCTATACTTGCTTTGAAGGCCCAATGTAGGTAATTTCTGGACAAGCCTTCTGCCCTAAACCCTTCAAGCCTCAGGCCACGAATGATTAGAATGCGGTTTGTTTGGGGAAGGTTGTATACGGTGTGTGTGGGGGGGCCCGTCAAGATTTTGGGGGAAGGCTTAACGTGTTTTGCTTTGGCTTCAGGGCTGGCCCTTTTTGGTGGAGTGTCTGTCAGTTGCAGAGGAATGCAGGCTTACGACGTGAAAGTGCGTGGCTGTGGGCTCGTGTGAAGGGATCTATGGCATTTGCAGCAACAGATGAAGGTGTAAGAGAACTTTCATGTTGAGTGTCTGCTTTGGCATGCGAGATGCGAACTTCCATGAGGATTTGTGGTACAAGGGGCGTTCCTGCAACTGTAGACTTCAATTCGAGACTTCAGGTTGGGAGGTTGGGGTTGGTGCGCAGCCATACAGCTCATCCCTGACAAGCGTTATCATGACGCCACTCCTTAATTTTCCTTGGATCTTCTAAACGTCGATATGAGAACCCCCTACTATTCAAGATAAGTACTCCCCTCTGCTGCTATGCGCAGTACCTCAGTGCCTGGTGTATTCAGTGGCAGAGTGACAACGGTCCATATTAGGGAAAAGAATTTGCTTGGCAGGGATGCTCGTTCCTAAGGATTCTGAACTTCATGTCTAGTATCTTCTGTATATAAAATCAGGTACGCTGAACATGACGTAGGGTATAGGGGCCTAGGAGGCCCTTGAAGGCTTCAGGATTTAGTGCCCGTGGGCCTCTTAATTATCTGGACCCAACGCCTTCGTGGGCCTTGAAGTCTTGAAAGCCATAAGCTTAAAGATCACCGCTGGTGTTGCATGCGAAAGCCCATGTTGGAACAATAGCAGAGGAATGGCGACCGCAGGCCCAGGAAGTGTGAACAGACGACACAGACAAACTAATGCAGGGGCCTAGCGGCCTAACTAATTACCAGTATTTTGGTCCTAGACTCCTTGTACAGTTCATAATACGGCTTCTTTCAAACAAGCCACAACACGATGCTGGCAATTCGTTAGGCCTCATTACCTTGAAGTGACTTGGGACATCAAGGATATGTAGGGATCCTGGGGGGGGTACAGGGGTCCTTCTTTTTCTAGTAGCTGCGCTTATGCCCAGTGAGCTGCTTTATAGTTGTTGTTGTGCCCAAAAATCCACTCTGAATAGATGTCACAACGTCTTCACAGCCTGATACACAGTCACACAGCATCTTTCAGCTCCCCTTCTGACCAAACAAAAGGCCGTACCAATTTCAGGGTAAGCCGAACCAGTTTTTTGCCCACGCAGCTTGAGGCGGTGCAAAGGGACTGAGCCTCCTGCAGAAGAAGGCAAGTGACTGGGACACTGAAGAGTGCAGCGCGCAAAAGAGAGGCACGAAGGGGGTTTGCTTGGAGGCGTAGGACATCAGCGCATTTACGCGTGGAGTTGCAGAGGCCTCGCTGCTTGGATGGCTCTTTGGGAATGGGGCCGCACATGTTTTGGTGAAAGATGAATGCCGCAGTGCCTCAGCTAGAGACGCTGTTGTGGTGACGTCTTGGGGACCTTCGCTCCAACTTCTTGTGCAATACACCGGTGGTTGCTGCCTTGCCTATGGGTTGGGGGTTTGAAAGTTTTAGTTTCGTTCCATCAGCTGCAGGGATTTGTCGCTCAAAGCTGGGTTCAACTCATCCTCCGAGTGTGCTAAAGACTTATGGCCCAGCATCGAGTTCCAGTTTGGATTTTTCGCACAAGTATATGGAATATGGATGGTGTTGAGGCATGCCCAAACTTTATAGGATCGTGCCGCCAAAATTTCAAGCATCGGTACAAGAACGAGAGCAGCCATGAAAGGTCCTCGTGGGCTGGCATTGACTAATGAGCACATGACCACGTGTCCCGTTGCGCGACAGTAGCCAGAAAGCCTTCCATTTCAGTGGGCATTGATGATGAGGTGGAGTTGAAAAGGCTATTTGGGTTCCTGAGAATGTTTGGGAGGATGTTTGGGGGGTTTGTAAAGGCGTTTTCGGATAGTGGGCCTACAGGGCCTTGCAGGCTTCAAACTGCTACTGCACTACTTCTGTGGGTTTCGGTTTGTATTCAGTTTCCTTCGCCGTAGTCCGGATGCATGTTTCCTTGAGCGAAGCTCGCAGACACACAAGCCCACCAACAATTTAGCCACGGATGCGCAGCTTCTTACCTATCAGTCACAGGTTTGGAGCTTTGGCATTGATTCTTGACGTTCATGGTAAATCGCATAACGCCATGTGGATACGGGCTTGTTCAAACTGGTTGTTGCTGCTTGGCCACACGAGGTTTCAAGGTTGTTGTTAGCTGTTGTCGAAGATGATCCTCCACAGATGGCAACGCATGTTGATTGGCAGACCATGTCACTATCAGGACAAGTCATCAAAGTTTTTGAGTACATGAAATGGTTGACGCATCCCGTTAGGGTTTCGTTGCACTGCTGACTGACATAGGATCCTTCCCGCACGCTTCTTGCAGATACCGGAACTGTCGAGAAAACAGCATTCAAACTTGCGCTTCCTTAGCCGCGCCGGTGTCGATTGATAAATTCCACATCCCATTCCGGCAGCTTTCTGGGATCTCAGAGCTTCCTTCGTAAACCATGAGGAGAGAAACTTTCGACCCACAAAATCCGAATCCCTTAGCCCAGCTCCTCAGTCCCAACCCCCCGCAGCGTACCCTGAGCTCTCATACGTTGAACTCCACGTAGCTGTTGTTAAGCTGGCCATGCGTTAGAACGCCATGCATGAGTTGCAGGCGCCGCGGTTCAAAGATGGCCGGATGTGGGACAGTATGGGAATAACTCTAGGAATGTAGACACGAAGCGAGCATGACCCATCGTTTCATCTGATTTGGGAAGCTGCTTGACTTTGGTGACGGCAACCTGAGAGGTTTATTGTGCAAGCAGTCTTACATGTTTGGCAAACGAAGCCTTGGACGAGCCCACCCTTCCCAGTATAGTCGTATTTCATATGTCTGTTCAACATTTCCATGGTGGTCGTTTGGGATTGTGGTGGTGGTGGTTGGGTGTCTGGGTGAAGCGTATTGATTGGAGGTTGGGGTTTCGCCGTCTTTAAATCCAGAACGTTACGCACAACAACAGCAAACAAAGGTCGGGCTCGCAAGCATATCTTGCGCTCCCTTTTGCTGTGGTGTTTCAGCTGCTGTACGCGACCCTGTCATTTTGTGTACCTGTTAGGCCTTGTAAGTGCCGTGCATAGCCCTTGTACGATGTAGGTTGGTTAGGAACCTGTAGAGCTGCATGCCTGATGAATCTCCAGGGTGATACTCTTTTTGCGTTAGCTCTCTCTGCCAGCAGGAAGGCTCTGACTTCACTCAACTACATGACAAGTCTGAGATAGTCTGAGCATCTATGAAGGCAATTATTTAACAGACTTTTGGGGTCAAGGTACTTGACTCAGCCAGCAATTTCCATGTGTTTTTCCATTGCTAACGGAGTTTGCAGCTTGCATTTTCCGACATTTTTCCGGATGGTCGTGTAGTTTGCAGAGAGGGGCCACTCAGTGTTAATGTTTTTTTGGATACGTTTAGCGATAAGGCTTGCTGGCCTGGAGCTTGTACGAATGCAAAATGAGTCTCTAGGTTTGATTGTCGAATTGGTGAAGTACAGAGTTCAGGCATCAGTGCTCTCGATGATTGCGCAACCGCGCAACCAGTTTCCTAACAAACAATTTAGGACTTCCTTTTCGGATCCGCATTTGTCTGAGGTTCCTTCGCAACTGTTCTGAAAACAATCTGCGGCTGCAGCTTCGGTAAATTGTATAATCTGCGGACCATGAACCCTTGCTACAAAGCGTGCTTCAGCAGTTGTGCGAAGAAGCGCTAAGCTCCCTTCCAGCCTAAACCGCAACCCTCCCTGTTCCTTGTGAAAGGAGAGTGGCCTTTAAACTGTTGAAAAAACAACACATCAACATAATTCTGTCAGCCGAACCAGCTCTTGTCCTACGCAACTTGAGGCGACGCAAAGCGACTGAGAATTCTGGAAAAGAAGGCAAGTGATGTTGACAGCGGAACGTGCAGCGCAATGTGCAGCGCATGAAAAAAGGAACAACTTTGCGTAGGTGAAGGACTGGTGCTTTCGGCCAGTACATCTTGGCATGTATGTGTGGAACTGTAACGAGCCTCACTGCTTGGATGCCTGTTTTGGGAAACCCTAAACCCTAAACCCTAAATCCCTAAAAACCCTAAACCCTAAACCCTAAACCCTAAATCCCTAAACCCTAAACCCTAAACCCTAAACCCTAAACCCTAAATCGAGGGTCACGCCTGTTTTGCTTGAACAGCATGCAGCGATGCTCCATCTCCGGGTTCTGTGACTTTGGTTTAGGCAAAAGGGTTATATAAGGGTTATATAGGGATAATGGAAAAGAAAATGGAAGCTACTGTTTAGGGTTTAGGGTATAGCTTAGGTGGACCCCCCACCCAATAATAGTGACTATAGGGGATAATAGGGATTATATTAGGGTCCTCTTATATTCCTATTATACCACTATTACAGGGTGGGGGGTCCTCCTAAACCACACCCCGGTTTCGTTTTTGGATTCGGGGTCAAGATGCACGTGCCATGTAGCCATGACAATCATCTGCCACGCACTGATGTTTACCGCCTTGTCCAAGGAGTGGTTTACAGTATTGGGTTCGGTCCATTAATAGCCGGGATCCGCTGCGAATACTGTAGAGGGCCGAAACGCGTGCCAATATTATTATGATACTGCATTCTTTGGACATGTATGGTCTGGGGTACCTCAAATCGAAAAGACTTCAAAAACCACCCTGCATCTCATTGATAGCGTGCGCAGGAGGCTGGAGACTGAGGGCTGGTTTCAGTTCAGATTATTGGCAGCAGTACCTGGTGACTAGTGATGGTCATGAAACCACTGTGGAGATATCATTTGATCGCGCGAAAATCCAAGCAATGGTACAGTAACCTGGAGTTGTCTGAAAGGTAACCAGGCGGCGGCATTGCTGATCGCATCATCCCATGTTGCATTGTGTTACATTAGTCAGAATGTCGTATGATTCAGTATACATCAGAGTGCTAGCAGTCGGGCCCCATTTTGAGAGCTTATGGAATTTCTGCGGTTTTACTATTCCTTTTCAGTGTTCTTCCATGTGCATGAAGACAGATCCCCTCGGGCAAGAGCCACAAGGGGCAGCTCAGGAAACAGTGTAGCAAGCAAATGAGGTTGCAAAGCCAGCTTCCTAAACCCTAAACCCTAGACCCTACACCCTAAACCCTATGCCCAGCCACGTAGTTGAGCTTCCCCCAGCCTGAAGCCTTTTAAGACCGCGATTAGCCAAGACCTTCCCCATTTCTTGCCCGAAACCCTAAACCCTAAACCTTGGGTTTAGTTTAGGGTTTAGGATATTTCCAGAAGAGGGTTTTGGCAACTAAGCATCCGTCCATTCACGTGCTCTAGCCCCAATTTTGGCCCAACATTTTTTCCGCGATTTAGGGAGATATCGATCAGGAGCTCGGATTGTGGTGTAGGTGAGAGAACGTCATCTTGAAGCATTGGGTCTGAGAGTTTAAGCCCCAAATGCACCACCGTCCTGTAAAGTTAATTAGCCTTCACATCCAAAGTCGTTGGTTCGAAGACAAATCCGGCCTTATAACGCAGGATGCTGGAATTGTTGTCATAGAAAGGGCTATTCACATGCCCTTTCTACCAGCAAGCAGCCCAGATTTTGAACCTGCAGCCACCTGTGCTCAAAAGTAAGTCAAAAAACATGTTTTGTTAATTGTAAACTGGTACACGGGCAGATGCTGTCCATATGAAGGTCTCAAAACGCCGTGCCCGCACCTTCACCAGCGGCATTCTGGCCATCTGTACTTGAGATATTTGAAGTGCAAAGCGGAAAGCTTTCTTCTCGGGGCGCATCCCTCGTCTGTCACGGCCCGTCATGGAGGTCGGCAAGATGCTACTGGGGACGTTTTGGGAGTTCTGCACAAGAATTCCTCAACCCCCCGAACCCCCGCAGGATGATAAGGGGATCCCAAGGTAGCTCCCAAGGAAGTGGTGATGCTTCAGTGAAGCTTCAGATGACAGAAAGTGGTCCAAAGGTGCCCCGTGTGATAAACATGTGCTTTGTTGGAGCTTCACGTCATTGGGTAGCTCCATAGAACTGGGTTTGCGACCTTCTTATAATCCCCCTGCCTGGACTTATATAGACTACCTTAATCCTAATTAATCTCGCAGTCCCAATTATAGGTAATACGTAGTTGCTGAATCCTTTAAGTACGGAATGTCAAGCGCGTGCGTGGTTCGTCAAAAACAGACGGGTGGATCCCTGTAGTGCATGTATACTCCACTCCCATGGCCCCCCACAACCTATGTGATTCTTAATTCCTTACAAACCATAAGAGTACTTACAGGCCTGTTTGGGCTAGCGGTTGCTCTCAATGCATTCATCGGGAAAACATGGTCGATGGGGTGTTTGAAGGGATTTGCTTTTTGTAAATGAAAGGCTTGGGAAACGTATGCTGTTCTGCCAAAAAACGTGTATGGCATGGATGTATGGGTGAAGTTTAAAGTCCAGATGGGGCCGCTACGCTTAGGAAGTGGGGTAGGAGTCGTTGGAAGGGGCTTGGCCAGCTAGCGGTATTTTCCAGTCGCACTTTGCCCTTTAGCGCATGTAGCAGAATGCTTGGTTTTGCACCGGAACATCACGCGAGACAGAGACAAATCTAGACTGCATGATAAGATGTCTGCATGAGCCATTGCTCCATAGCCTTTTTCTGAGCATCATCATGATGCGTTTGCATTTCTTTGCTTGGCTTTGTGCGATCCTTTCTGCTTGCAAACTTCTGCTTTGCATTGTTTAGCGGTTCATGGCACAGGCTCCTGCATCACCATTGTTACCTGCTGCTATCGGGGTATGTAGGAATTTCAATACGGGAATCGCCTCTTCAGGTGTTTGTTCAGACCTTTGCCCTTGAAGGAGGTCAATCTTCTCTGGGCTCATGGACGTGTTTGTAATTAGCCACGCCATGCAGACCGACAAGAAACTCGGCGAGTCGTCCGTGAGCTTTGGGAACACGAAGCTTGCTCGAGCACAGGCGCCTCCGTCCATTTAGGGCTTGAGACTTGTGGTTATTGTGGAGGGTGGGTGCTGCCGACCACCCTGAACCCTCATCTCCAAACATTTGGTTTTCTGTTTTCCTATACCCGAAAAGTATGCAAAACAATTGCCCTTAATCCCAAAAACAGCCCTAAAGGCCATTATGTTTGCATACTTTTTGGGTCCAGGTTGGTGTTAGCATTGCCTGTAACTGATGACAGCTAGCTCTTTGCATTCTCACATATGTACTGTAGTCTAAATTCCTGAAAGGGGAGGTATATGGTAGTTTCCCAAAATAAGGGGAACCCAATATAGCCCCAAAGTACTATAGTCCCCTAATTTTGGGAAACCCCCATATAGGGGATCATATATGAGACTATTGTAGGGCTTATTAAGGGGGATGTTAGGAGTTTAGACTATGACTCGCATCCCCTACAGCCTAAACCTTGGGTCATTCCCCCTTACAGTAACTGTTACCACAATGGGTTATAGGAGTTATAAGAACCCCCTTAATAAGGCCCCTTTAAGGACAGTTACTGGGAGGGGGAATGACCCTACCTAAGCCCTAAAACCTAAACCCTAAGCCCTTAACCCAACGAGGTTCAAGAGGCTTCGATCAGATGATGACTTGTGTTCCACATACAGGAAACGAGTGCCGAAAGCTTTCCCGCTTCATCCCTGTACATCTCTTACCTTTTGTTCAAGTGTTTAGGGTTTATAGGGTTCTATTGATTTTTCATATGATGTGACTTTTTTGTCTTAGGTGAAGGCGATTGATGGTGTGCTCAGGTATCAGAAGCGTTACTGGCTCGCTGTAGCTATTGCTATGATACTAAACCCTAGACCCTAAACCAATGATTCGTATCTAGAGTGCAAAGTGAATCCCTGGTGAACCGTCTACTTGCCAAGCTAGGCTCCTTCGAGTTTCGGTACTCGCACTGTGTTTAGGGTTTAGGGGGCCTCATCATCATGATCATGCAAGCATACTTGAACGGAAGTATGGACCACCGCAAGTGTGTTGCGATTGATGGCTAGGACGGGATGACTTTTGACAGGCTTACGCACATAGGGTGTAGTGTAGGGCTCAGGGGAGTAGGACCCCCATGGCAAAAAAGGATACATCCCGAAGCACAAGTTGAACCTGAGAACTTGACAACTACCCAAACAGGCTTCACCAACCTTGTCGATGATTTGTACTTTGATGGGGTCCAGCTTGCCCATAGCTTGCAGCCAACCCTATTGGGCACAAGAAGTCCAAAGGGAGTGGGCGGGGTGTCTACGGCTGCAACTCATGTGCCCGTGCAGGCACATGTACATGATCTCCACGCAGACAACATACTGCTCCTCGTCCAATATTTGGGTCCAATCCAGAAAAGATCCTTGTGGACGGCTAGCGGCTGGCGCACAGCGTCTTTGCATATGACAGTTCGGGGCTAGCATAAACTACCGGCCAAGGAGTCATGATTCACACAAACAAGCATTGTGAGGGGGTCTTCCAGCTTATCCAGGGATCAGAAGGCTGGCATCTTTGCGCTGTTTTTGCTGTAGGCTCCTCCTGCAAAAAGAGTTTGCAAAGGCCTCCCAAATCCATGGGTATCATCGCATGGAGCAGACAGAGCCCCTTGAAAGGTTCACGGATAGCTCTAAGTAGGGTAGCGAGACTCCCAAACAAGGGTAACACTACACTCATGTTTCTTCTCTGAGCAGGACTAGGCACCTTCAATCCCTGAGAAAAGCTTCATGCCCCTACTACAAAGCCCCATTATCCACACACTTTGACGCATGAACCTCAACTCAGGGATATTTCGAGTGGCTAAATCTCAAAGCTCCGCACCTTCTAAGAAGGGCTCTTTTGAGCAGATTTGGCGAGGGCGTTGGGGCTCCCATCTGCTGAAGGGTCCTTATGAAAATGATCCTTGTATTCTGTCGTAGCCATCCGGATCTTAGCAGATCACTTTTTCCTACAAGATGCAATCTCCTATGGCATAACCACATGTCGGGAAGATATCCTTCATCATCAGCTTCTGAAGTCTTCTTAGGGAGAGAGATCCCTGCACAGGCGACACCATCATCGCGCCATGACCGGCACAATCTTTGGGAACGCTCCGGACCTGGCAGTGGTTGAGATCCAAAATCCTATCCTACCCTTCCCAAAGCTAAAAGTGAGCCCGAAGTGATTGGGAGAGTGTAAGCTTTGCATCCTTGCATTTTTTGTGGGATTAGTTTTTTTGTCCAGCTTTTACAAAATCTCATTTCCTCCCTGCGATATTGCACAAGCTCGTTTCCTAGTGTCCGACAAAGCCTCCATAGGTTTAGCATGGACTTACGCGGAAGAATCTGCGTGAAGAGTGTGGATTTTTCAATGTTCGGGGAGGAGCTAGGGTCAAAAGCAGGACTCTACGGGCTTCGAGCAGGTTACACTTATTCATCATCAAGCCTCCGGCGCCCTGTTGCTCACACACAAGAACTTCAAGATGCAGCTTATTGAATGGACTGGACTTCAGCTCTCGACGCTAAGTATGTGCGGCACGTCAGAAGCCCTTTGCAGCTCAAGGGCTTAAACGTTTAGGGTTTGGGGCTTCGGGTTTAGGTTTTTGGGTTTAGGGCTTAGGGTTCGTTGTTTAGGGTTTGGGGTTTAGGGCTTGGGGTTTAGGATTTAGTGGGGCTTAGGGTTTGGGGTTTAGGGTTGAGGGTTGTGTTTGGAGAGCATGAAGCCCTTAGCTCGCATGGTATAGTGATCTTCGCGGAATTGAAAGAGACGGTACTATTGACACTTGGGGGTTTCCCAAAATTAGGGATACTTTTTTGGTGGCCCAAAGAATAAGGATCATCGTATTTTGGGGTCTCTATTGGGGTCCCCTTATTTCAGGAAACTACCATTTACATCCTTCATGACCATGTGAGATAACGAGCGTATACAATCCCCACCCCTAGTATAGGGTTTAGGGTTAGATGCACACACATATACATATGTAGAAACATGAATAAATAAATAAATATATATATATATATATAGATTTATATATATATATAACCTATATATATATATGTATATGTAATGACCATACTATACAATCCCCTTTTTGAAGGGACTCTAAGTATCAACAGTAGGACCTGGCGAACAGCAGCGCAGCCTTGCGCGCCTCGCAGACGCGCTTGGCACAGCTGCACGGCGGCGTCGAGAGAGGAATTGGATATCCTGAACCCCAAAAGGGTTAGGGTTTAGGGTTTAGGCAAAAGGGTTGTATAGGGGTTATATAGGGATAATGGACAAGAAAATGGAACTTACTATTTAGGGTTAGGGTTCTGGACCCCAAAAGTATGTAAAATAATGGCCTAAATAGCTGTTATGTTGAGTTTAGGGCAATTATTTTGCATACTTTTGGGGTTTGGGTCTTCAACAGTTTGCCGAAGTGTTCTGATTTGCATTGTATGGCTTATATGTGCTTTTACGAGGGCTAGAATCATCAGGGCTTAGGTTCTGCAAGATGAGAAATGTCTTCAGCAGGGACAGGGAGGCCTGGTTGAGCTACGATGTGGGCGTAAGGTGAGGGTGAGGGTTTAGGAGTTCGGGTGAAGGTTCGCAATGCGAGGCTTAGCCTTAGCCCAACATCTATACCTTTGGTAGACCTTTTCTTCATACAGGCCCTAACCCTGTGATCTCTAGTTTGAAACCCCAGCGCAATAGATTTTGAAGTTCTGAAGCCCTCACATCCATCAACCTTAAACCTTAAAACCCCAAGCTCCCAGCACCAAACTCTATCTCTGCACCCTGAACTCTCCGCGCCTACCCTCAACACTGGTAGTTCCCCATGCTTTGAAACAGTACAGGTAGCGCATGGCACAGAGGCAAAAATGCCTTCTCTGTAAGCTCTACATGAACCCTGAGCCCGAAATCTCAACCCTAAAGCATAAACCCCGGGAGAGGAGGTGAAGTTCGGACCTGCTTTAGCGTGCTGCTGCAAAAAAATCACAGGCTACATTCTCCCAGGCTGACATGGAATCACTGTCCTTTTTGAACAGAGCTAGACAAAGGGTTCCAGGTTAGTTTGGGGGAGGGCAACAAACACGACCTCCCTTTGCTAACCTTCCCATGCTCCTGCTCCCCAGGTCCTCCTCGCTCCGTGCCGCGGGCGCCGTAGCCACAGCCCCTGTGCGGCGACCGCCAGTACAGGCGACAGGGGTTTACATAAAGGCTTTGGGAATTCTCAGAGGACTCAAAAGGTAAAAAGGTAAAGAACGATGGTGTGTTACAGGGTTTAGGGTTTAGGGGTTTAGGGTTTAGGGTTTAGGGGGAAATTGGCCGAAACAGACTGGAATCTACAATAGTGTCCCTTTAAGCCACCTACTTTCATCCCACCTTGAAGCCTGTGAGATTGAGGTGGGTGCATGGTGTTCATGTGGGCTCAGATCTTGGAGAGTTTATTGATCTTTAAGGCTAGGGGTTTGAAAAGGGGCGTTGACAATGTAGGGATCCGTATGTAGAAGCAAAGTGCATAGCGCTTACGATTACCCTAAACTCTAAACCCTTAAACCCTAAACCATAAACCCTAAACCCTTAAACCACATTCACCCTTGCGGGGATGAACTGGGTCATGAGTGCGGGCCAAGCTGATCCTGCTTCCTCACATGCATTTTCATTTAGGGGCTAGGGGGTTGCGGCTCAGAGGTTGAGATTAGTGCGTTATCTCATCTTGTTTATATGTAAATCTCCCTGTACATTATGCTTTCAGAATTTAAATGATTTCGACCTTGAGCGGGGTGTCGAGTGCAGGAGTCAGGCCCTAGAAGATCTTCAAGGAGATTGTGATTGTTTACGTGATGTCGGACTGGTAATGCTTGAGGTAGGAGGAATTCCAGCGTTCACAGCCCTAAAGCCCAAACGCTCATCCCCTCTCCCTTAAGAACAGTGGTGCTAGGCTGCTAGTTAGCGCTACAATTTGTAATGGCACTCCGCCGTTGCACTCTCCAGAAAACAGTGATTAAAAGGACCGGGGCTGTTTGTTGCCAAGCGCTCTCATCTGCTTGGTCCCGAGCCAGCTTCAACTGCTATTGAAATTTGAGCCCCATTAGAGCCAGTAATGCCAATGTCTGCTTTAAACCCGAACTACACATACCTGAACCCTAACCCCAAACAATGCAAGCGTTTAGGGCTGAAGATTGGGGGTTCACATCGGCACCCGGATTTCGGTTTTTCTGGTGGGGTCTCTGGAGTCTCAGGTGCCAGGGAAACATGGGGTTCTGGGCGTAGAGTTTCAGGTTCTCCGTGTTGGGATGCCGTATGACTCGACCTGAAGCTTGGGACTAGAGAGCTAGGGAAGGTGAACGCCCCCTGGTAATACATTCTTTCGAGGGAGACCTAAGCTTGGAGAGTTGCTGCGAACTGGCTCTTTGATGCTGGAGGCATGCTACTTGCGGGGAACGGTTGAATAGTTCTCGCCGAGTTGCAAGGGTCGAGAATGAGCACAGGAACTTCCGGAACTTCTGCTTTCGGGTTTCTCTGGATTCAAGCTGGGCGTCTCGCTTGTGATTTGCTTCAAAACCAGTTGCTTTGAGCTTGCACAGGTCCGCTTCTCTACCCTCTGTCATTGGACCTCAGTGGCGAGCATGAAAGGCATCCCATGGCATCCCTACAATCCCCTGAGCGGGCCTGACAACCCATATACCCCTGGGACAAAGTTGAAAGAGGCGTCCGCGCTAAGGGTTCGTACACATCTCCCAACACGGTAGCACATGGGTAGTTGTCAAAATTATGATCCCTTTTTGGATACCCTAAATATTAGGTGCCGTATTATAATGGGGATCCAAAAAGGGACCATAATTTTGACAACCACCCACATGGTACCAAATCTGCGGGCTCCGCCTTTGAGATCCTCTGAGGGGCTTTCTCAACCCTACAGAAGTGGAAGCCAGAATGATTGTTTATCAGAATGTGGGTCTGAGATTCCTCGTATGTGGGTTCAGGGTTTAGGGTTTGAGATTCCTTGTATACTCATGGTATAAGTTGTTTCTAATAGACCTCAAAATAAGATTGGTCCTCATGTAGGCCTCTATGGCACTGGTCTGACCAGACGTCTCCCTAAACCCTAAACCCTA
>CAJNIZ010030069.1:29303-49764 GCA_905231905.1 Symbiodinium pilosum
CCTTAACGGGGGTTATATAAGGATTTATATAGGGGACGACTATAGGGGTTATTAAGGGGGATATTAGGAGTTCAGACAATGGCTCATATTGTGTTATAGAAGTAAAAAGCACAACCATGGCGCATCTGGAGCTTTGGGTGAGGGGGCAAGATGAGTTGACGTTCAGGTTCTGGGGTTTAGGGTTTAGGGTTTAGGGTTTATAAGGGTTCATGTTCTTGCTTGGTCTTTGCAATTCGGCAGTTTCAACTTCCTGGTATGAACACGTATGCTGCAAACTTGTTCAGGAAATGCGCCCACCATACGCCGAGAAAGAACAATTTCACCTGCAAGAGCGCTTGCCACATTTTGGATGGTTGTTCTGAAGGGTTTGCGGCCGAAAGCGTTGGACTTTCTTTCGACTTAAGTTGAGCTCGACTTCATGCTTGCCCGAAGGGTTCAAGAAGTCCTATATCAGCGAGGGCTTGTAAGGTTCTTCCATCGCAAGGTGAACTGGCAGCTTCGCAGACTTCACAAGTCATTCCGAGCGGGGAGGATGTTCAATTCAGTTTTGGATTTGAGAAATGGGTTCATTGCCGGTTGCTAGATTGTACACCTTCGGAGTCATATATGCTATCTAAATTCAGTTTGTGACAGAGATTGCAAGTGTTTCTGTTACGTTAGCTTTCCGCTCCGGTGTTGCCAGCGACCCCTAGAAAATAGATCGATCTTCGAGTTCGGACGAAAGCCTCAACTCTAAACCTGAAACCCTGCAGGCTGTGCATGCGGCCCTCGTGAGTGCAAAGCATCAACATACGCCTGCTCGTGGATAACCCCAAGCCTTTGGCGCAGGCGTGCGAGACTCATTAGAGCCACATCCTGCATTAAGGTGATAGACCAGGGATAAAGCAGAGCACCAAGATGAGCTACTGTCTCAATATTAGCCTTGTTAGGAGACCCTCCACAATGGACGTAGGGGTCCCTCTTGCAGTTTATCATAGTCCCTAATATAGTCCCTCATAAGGGGCATGTAGCAAACATTGACTGTAGTGACTGTAGCACACATAAATCTTGGGCTACGGTTCTGATGTTTAGGGATAAGGATTTAAGGCCTCAGGGTCTGATTGAGCGTTGGTTTCTGGAACGGCTTTGCCGTAGCTTAGAGGCTGTTTGGGTTTGGGGAAGCTAAGACTCAGGATATTAGGGTTTAGGGCTTAGGGTTTAGGATGTAGGATTTAGGGTTTGGGTTTTAGGGCTTCGGGTTTAGGGTTTAGGGCTTAGGGTTTAGGGTTTGGGGCTTTCTGGGGCGACATATCAGCACTGCCACCAGCACGCCTGCCACCATTTGCGTCTCACAAGCGAAGCTGCGTTCCCGCCAGCTAGTTTGTGCAACTTGTGCTAATATTCAACCCAAGAGATCTGCAGTGCTGCCCTTCTCCAAAAAAGGAGAGGCTTAATACATCGAACGTGAAAATCAAGGCATTCTAGGCTCGAATCGGGGGGAACTCAAGAGCCGTCACCTGAAGCGGACATGAAAAAGACAAACTTCCAGTGGTGTCCTGAGGCTGACTCTCCCGAGGAGTTCGCAGAACACACTCGATACAAAGGGGTATACTGAAGACGGTTAAGACGAGCGCATTCTTCAGTACTCCACTTCTTTACCAGCAAATTGTTTAGAATGAGTGATAGTCACGGAGATGAGTGAAAGTTGAAATGAGCCCAGTCTAGCGTTTGGGGAGGTAGGCTGTGTAGGACTTTCAAGCTGGTGATGCTTGTTGCCTAGTACACATGCTGGCCCTGCTGTTTTGCTATATGCTTTGGTTCCATTGTAGCTCCCCTGACTCCTCACGAAGCTCGTGTAGAGACTATTGCCCGCATATTCTCATGTTAACTTTGGGGAGAACAAGCTCCCAAAAGCCAACTAGGAAGACTCGACTTTGTTTCGGACATCGGACCTTCTTGCAGCTGAAAGCCTTCATTGCGATCTCGTTTGACTAGCTCATTAGCTGAGTAAGTGCACTTCGCATGTCTTTGCGCATATCAGAACCTACACCCTAAACCCTAAACCCTAGTGAATTGGGTTCAAGCTTGAGAGGCCAAAAGAACCACAGCTTAGCTTTCCCAAATTCTTCCCGAGCTGAAATACTGCGAGCACCCTGAACCTAGCACGCGAAGCCTATGCCCTAGCAACTTGAGCCCTTAACCCTGAAACCAAAGCCCCCACGAAATCATGCAGGGGTCAGGTTCAGGCTTCTGGAAGCGAGGGTTCGTGTGTTCAGGCCCCCTGGAGCACACACGTTTAGTAGCATGTAGGGCTAACCTAGGATCCTATTATACCATCTTGGCCAAACTGCAAAGCATCGCCCACTTTCTTTAGAAGTCCAGGGCAGCCAGCTGGTGCACCAAAACTACTGGCCTCAATGCTCAACACAGGTATAGCAGGTCAAGACTAGTGTTCAGGATTTTTCGGTTTATCACTTAAGGGCAGCCCCATGAAGATTCGGTACGTCTTGGGACAATGCCTTTGGAGCCCTACTCGACAAAGCGGTCTCCTGCTGAAACTAGAAACTTGCTGCGAAACTAGCCTCCCTCGGACACCGAATTCAAATTGAGCAGCACGCCAGCAGGGGCTCTTCCCCTTCGAAGATCTGCGAACACCTAGACTCAAAGTCTAGAAATCAAATCCAGGCCGCACTTGGCTTTTTGCCGATGCAATGAAAACTCATTGCAGTTCGGAACCCACAGCCCTCGCTCGGAAGTCCTTGCTGACAATTGCTGTGCGTTGCGCGTCTCACTTTTTGCGCAGTTTAAACTTCCTTGCTGCCACGGCTGTGTCTCAATCCAAGGTCCTCTGAAAATACCCTTGAGTTAAAACAACACCTAGTCTGGAATGCCTAATCTATCCATCAACAAGCCCAGTTTCCATTTCATCCCATTTTCTTTTCCGTTTGATTCTCCATTACTGGGCTCTCTCTCTCTCTCTCTCTATATATATATATAGATATACACATATGCAATACTTATAAACACATACACATGCATTTTTACTCTAGCTTCTCTTTTCCTGAGAAGACTATTGTCCATACGCGCTTAGCGCGGGGGCTTAGAGTTCAGGATTCAGGGGTCATCATCCTTAGCACAAGCCAGAGAAGCCGATGGCTTTGGGTATTATGGACGCAAGGTATAGTCAGACCTGGAATGCTTTGGGCTAAGGGTTGGGATGTAGGAAAGTATCCAACTCGTGGGACACATCTGTCGCTGCCACTGGCACCAAGAGTGAAAAAGGTTCAGCCAGGTATGATATCAAGCCCTTGCTTCTTTTCAGGGCTTTGGTTCAAGGATCAACTCATGCTTCAATCTGCTTGTGAATTTATCAGAGGCTTCATCGGCTTCATCATTCTGAGTGCAAGCAGTCTGAGCCAACGGCATACTTCGCGATGATTATGCTAATCTTACGGAGCGCTGCTTCAGTTGTGCCGGTTGTTGAACGTGTGCATTTTCCTTTTCATTGCTGCTTGCAAGACCCCATGGTGTTGAATCATCCTATGTAACATTCTGTCAGAACTCAGGTCCCTCCAAGTTTGCACGAGTTTGCGTATGGCATTATGTGCTATGAAGGTCTGCTGCTGAAGTGCCCTTGTATTCAGGCAGCCTACTGCTGGCCTAACAGTGATGATGGGTGGAGTCCAAAAAGCAAAAGCATAAGCAGTGCTAGCTTCGAGAATGCAGCTAGCAACGTGGCTTCTTCTAAAACGTGCAGATGACATTTTCATATCACCAGCAGAAGCCATGATCCTTCAGATGTTGTTTTGCCTTCGCTACAGAAGCCGACGGAACATCCTGACAGGGTCATATGCTTCCCCTATTGACTGCTCCTCACGCCATGTTTTTCCCAGCAATGATCCGTGCTTCGCGGTCAGCTGCGCAACAACGCCGCAGCCTGTCCATGGTTGCCCGGCACTGGGCGAAGCGGAAGGCGCAGCCAAGTAGTTCTGAAGAAAGCAGGAATACTTCGGAATAATGGCAGGAGGAGGGGTCTCAACAACAAAACCTGCAGTGGTTGCCTGATGCGTCTACAAAACAACTCCTTGGTGGTCATCTGTCTGTTGGTGTGTGGGACTCAAGGTCTGGAGAACAGGGCTTCAAGGTTTACAGCTCAGACTATTTGATGAACGAGGGTCCATGCTGCAGGCCTCTTATGCTGAAGGATCTAGGATGCAGGCTAGCCACAGAAGAAGTGACCATCCAAAGCATGCATAAGTCAGGAGTAAGATGGGCATGAGATGGGCATGTGCCAGCATCAGGATCTCCATACATTCCTTAGTTCGCTCCCCAGACAGCATGAACCCTCTGAGGCTGCAATTAGAAATACAAGAATCTCCGCAATTCGTCAATTCAAACTTTGGAAGTTGTGGTAGGGGTTTCGGGCTTCGGGGTTTAGGGTTTAGAGTTCCAACAAAACAGTTCCACTCAAGGGCCTGTACCCTTGGATGTCGAAACCGGCGAGTGGCTTCGACTTTGGCCTGAGCGCCGAGCAGGCAGGGGGAAGTGTGTTGATCAGGGGCTTGGGATTATAGTCTCCCTTACGTAGATAGAATATGGTTTTGGGTATGGTATAATGAGATCCCCATATTACCCCATATTCTGGGGACTATATGAAGATATTGGGTCATTGTTGAATGTAACCTTTGCAATTTCAGTATGCTATAGTTAAACGCTGGGGAAGCGCATTCTAGAACGTTCCCATGACGAGCAACCAGTTTAGCGGTCCAATGTGTGAGGGCTTCCAGGGTCTCTTCGATGTTGGTTTTGACAAATAAAGTGTCCTACTGCTCTATCATCCAGTGCCGACAAGCAGGCTTTGTCGGCTTTGTCGGCACACCCAAGAGTAGGATTTTGCATCTTCTGGGGCTCCCTAAAACAATATAGATAGTGGGATCATGCAGTATCTGGGGTTCTATATTTGGGCCAAACCCTAAACCCTAAACACCATTATTTATTGAAGCCCGGAAGTGGTGGATTGCATCCTGAGTCTCATCAGCAGGCGCTGAAACGCTGTCCTTTCAAGATCTTTTGGCAGTTGCCCAAAGCACTCCTGTGCAAGCCTCGTAGACCACTAGAGTTATCTGGTGCTCCCCATGTAGTTTCCCAGCATCGAAATGGAAGCCTAAAGCCAATGCCCCAAGCCTCTTCCCCTAGGCGTCGCCTCAGAAGCATCTTCCAAAGGCTGAATATCAATCGCAGCGAACCACAAATCAGTCTGATGTTTAAGCCCTGAGGCTTAATCTTCACGGCTTAGGGCTGGGAGATTCAGGATTAAGGTTTAGGCTTGCGATTTTTAAGCAGTAAGCTGCTGGCCCAAATTGCGCGTACGCTCCACAGAAGTCACCAAGAAACTCAGTTCAAATGGGCCATAATCTAAACTCCTAGTATCCCCCTTAAGAACCCTTGTAGTAGTCCCCTGTATAATACCCTCTATAACCCCCTTAAAGGAGTTTAGACGAAAACTCAAATGGGCATCGGTTTTAAAGAGACCGGACGCCGAACTTTGAGTCCAGCATGTGCAGGAAGCACGAGCCGCGGAGTTGCAGAAGCCTCTTGCTTGTACAGGTTTTAGGGTTTAGGGTTTAGGGGTTAGGGAATATGGGAAGATAGTATGTAGACAGTATGTTGGGATTATGTAGGGATTATCTTCCCATATTCCCTACTAACAGCCAGTAAGTTGAGGGTTCCTCAAATCATGGGTCTCTTCCTTAAGAGGTCTCTTTTGTGAGGATCCTTCCTGGGGGGCATGCAGGAGACCAACCTTAAACCCTAAACCCTGATCCCTAAACCCAACGCCAACCCTATTCTTATGAGCGTTGCAATTCAGCCTTCCCTTCGAACGGGCAAGGCGCGCTGTCCATGTCTCCAGTTTTTTATTTCACTTCAAACTGTTTTAGCCATGAGGTTGCCAAAGCTATGATCATTTTTCAGGTCGCCCGTGAAATACGGCCTACAAGATTTGATATACCCAAACAGAGAGCATCATTTGCGTCGCCCTCCATATGGAGGGAGTCTACAAACCTTTGGGACGAAGGGTACCCAGCTTTGCAAAAAGAATTGTCAGGCTTACTGAGATCACTTTTCGCCGGTACTAGAACCGCGAGCGTTTCAGTACGTACAGTCCACCTTAAGTAGATAGAATATGGCTTTTGGTGTATTATAATAAGATCCCCGTATTTCCAAAATCTTATTACTCCGGGGGGACTATACACCGAAGGAGCGAAATGCTCAGGACCCTAAAGGCCTAACCCTACGCTCTAACTGGTAAACCTAAACTCTAAGCCCTCAACCAGTAGCCCTAAACCCTAAACCCTAACTGCTCTAACCTCGAGCCCAACAGTACACCATATGAGCTATAGCCTACGCTCCTAGTATCCCCCTTAGTAACCCCTATAGTAGTCCCTTATACAATCCCCCATATAACCCGCTTTTTGGAGTTTAGACCCTGAACCCTAAACCCTAAATCCTAAACCCTGAACCCTAAACCCTAAACTCTAAACCCTAAACCCTAAACCCTAAATCCTAAACCCATATACGTCGGTTAGGTCAGTGCGCGTCTACGACGGCCTCATGGAGTGCTCCTGGTGCTTGGACCTGGAGTTGAGTCAACTGGCCCCCTGAACAATAGCCCTAATGGGTTTAGGGATTTGGGATTAGGGTTTAGGGTTTAGGGGTTTAGGGTTTAGGGTTTAGGGTTTAGGATTTAGGGGTTTAGGGGTTTAGGGCTTATGGTCTAGGGGTTTAGGGTTTAGGGTTTGGGGTTTAAGGGCTTGCTGGGGCTCCTAACTTGCAGCCTCTAGACTCTATACTTTCCCACCAACAAGCCAAGCCGGTTGACGGTTTTGGCTGCTCTATATTTTGGGATGAGCAGGGCATCAACGGCTTCAAGTTGCACAGACAAGGATTAGTCTTGAGCTGAGGGCCAGTTGGCTTGTGGCATCCTCGGAATTCTATGCTGGCCTAGAGGCTCAAGCGTTTCAAGATGTGGGTGACTGTCAAACAATTATGGTCCCTTTTTGGTTACCCTAAATATTAGGGGCCGTATTATATCAGGGACCCAAACAGGGACCATAGTCTTGACAACCTACCATGTGAGGTTCTAAGGGCTGTAGCTGCAGTGGCTACAACGCATCCGACAGGATGGCTACTAGATTGTATGGGGTGGTTCCAGGCCGCTGGACTTGCCGCTGAAGAAGTATAATTACTCATATTAAAATTACGAATATTATCAGTACTAGTATTATTAGCACTTCTACTTTTATTACGAATACTAGTATTGCTATTATTACTATTCTTATTGTTACTATTATTATGCTTCGGGGTTTCAGGGTTTGGGGATCTCAAGCTCTCTTCAGCGCTTGCAAGGTATCCAGGCATGGTGGAAAACATCCTGGCTGGCGGACCGCAGGCGGAACAGCCACCAGGTGTAAATCTACTCCTAGGGGGTTGCAGGGCCTGGAGGTGTAGGATGTAGGCATGTCGAGCGTAGCACTTGAGGATAGGTTTTTGGGTTCTGATGCCTTGACGTCTAAGTTTGCAAGCTGCAGACCTTTGAGCCTCAACCATATAAAGGCCTCCCTATTTCCTACACACGCACCCCTCCGGGCAGAGACAAATATGCTGATAGTAGCTGTTAAAGTTCAGGAGGAGTTTTTCATTCCTGCAGAGTAGCCAACAGACCCAGAACCCTAAACCCGAAACCCTAAACTCTTATAAACCCTAAACTTTATTGGCCTCCACAAGTTCGCTACAGATGCTTGTTCTGCGAAGCGTTTTCCTTTAAGCACATGTGCCACATGATTATGGCAAGAGGCCGATATGTGTCGGACCCATATTCGGAAGCCGATACATGTGGGCCCATACCTGATATTCAGATAAACTTGCGAAACGCTGGGTATGATGCACATTTGCGGTCGTACAACTGCACCTTCAGAACAACGGCCCTAAGACATGAGGAACACTCATCAAGCAATATAAGCGTAAAGTTGCAAAACGGGCGACTCGCTCTAAACCGTAAAGCCTCAACCTGCGTACCCCTGTAAACCCTTCAGATATCCCTTGTACTGCCGAAATCAATTCGTATCAGAAAAGCCCCGCCTCATATCAGCTGCCTTTAGATCTAGACGGCTCTCCAGCTGCATGCAGGGTGCACCGTGAGTTTCTCAACACAATGTGAGAGAATCCAAGGGACCTCCCTATTCCCGTTCTAGCCCCCCCTAAGCCCTAAACCCTAAACCCTAAAACCTAAACCCTAAACCCTAAACCCAAATCCCTAAACCCAAATCCCTAAAATCCTGAACGGCCCTTGTTTTGAACTTGCGGTCTGTGAGGTGAGAGCCCGCCGAAATCAAATTTGTGTTCAACACATCTGGTATTGTCTACCCATACTTTTGGGGGGGGATACCAGGAGTTTAGATTATAACGGGTTTAGGGTTTAGGGTTTAGGGTTTTGGGGGGAGCCAAGGAGCTTTGGATAGTCTATATCAATATAATAAGGGGAGCTAAAGAGCCCAAAGCCATAGGGGAGTTGTCTACATGAGTTTTTTCTATGGCAGGAATTGTTGCAATGTGGCAAGTACAGGCAAGCGTCCGAAACTCAGCGCCAAACCCTTCTCAGCCCGCTTGCATAGCAGTTGCTGGGGGCTAGGGCTTAGGTTTCAATGAATATGCTGAAGCGATGCGTGGGACCCAGTGGAGGAAGCATTGCAGCGATCCGTGCAGTCAAAGCTCATGTTGAGCCCTTCATCATGAAATCGTGAAGCTCCTCGCCACTTCCCTATACTAGTCCCTCCTTTTTCTTTTCCATTTCTTCATTCCGAGCTAACCACTGGTAATTTTTCTATGCAGTGTAGGTGGGCGGCAGTCTCTCGATTGGCAACGCTGGCTTGGAGAGATTGGTAGGTCCCGAGGGCCGTGCTTAAAGATTTTTTTTCCGGGCCTATGGGGCCTATAGAGCGTATGGCCTTGGTTTGGGGATTTTCGACTGGCTGCTAAGAGGTCATAAGACTTCGGAACCCCAATTCTCCAGACTAAGTCCTAGCTTGCGACAGAAGCTTGCATCCATCTTTGCTTGGCGGTTGTTTCTGAAGCAAAAGCCCCAAATCTGGACCAACACACACATCTGCACCCTAAACTGAAACGTCAAGCACACAGCTACGCAATCCGCAAGCCTCAATCTATCAAGTCATGCGCGGAACCCCTTAACCAGAACCCTGAGCCAGCTGCAAGTACTGTCCACACTTCTAACCCAAAGCCACGCAACAAAATTCAGCTCTCAATCGGTTGTTTCTGAAGCAAAAGCCCCCTAAATCTGGACCAACACACAAATCCGAGCCCTAAACTGAAACGTCAAGCACAAAGCTATGAAGTCCCCAAGCCTAAATATATCAAGTCATGCGCGAAACCCCCTCAACCAGAACCCCTGAGCCCGCTGCAAGTAATGTCTACACTTCTAACCCAAAGCCACGCAACAAAATGTAGCTCTCAATCTTAGAGATTTCTGAGCCATGCGAGCTATAGTCTAACTCCTTAAAGGGGGTTCTTTATTAGGAGGTTATATAGGGGACCACGATAAGGGTTGGTAAGGGGGATACTTTGGACCCTAGACCCCAAACCCTATAGAATTGGGAATACTGTTGATGGATGAAATCTTGCACCACCTAGAACCCTAAAGTACCGTAATTCCTAGGACTCTAGGGACTTATAGTGGTACAAGATTTCCTCCATCAACAGTATTAAGGGGGATACAAGGAGTTTAGATTATAGCTCATGTCACTGTAGAGCTCCCTGTGCAGGGCACACGGAACGCCCGATGGCCTCGCCAGAAAGGTGGTGGACCTACGAGCTCCTGATGATGAAATGGCTGTGGTTTAGGGTTTAGGGTTTGGGGTTTGGGGTTTAAGGTTTAGGAGCTGATGATGAAATGGCTGTCAATCATGGGGTTTAGGGGGTTATACAAATTGTATAGGATTCGGGTCGGAAGTTTTGTTCGGGTTTTGGGCGAGTTTCTCCTTTGCTTTTGCCCTTTGCAATTTGTATTTATCTGGGCTTGAGTGTTCAGGGTCTAGGGGTTTAGGGTTTGGGGTTTAAGGTTTAGAGGCTGTCAATCATGGATTCATTCGTGTGATGGTAGACAGACTGCATGACCCTAAATACCTTCTACTGGGGGAATCATGGTATGAATTTGTACAAGGGTCATGCACGGCGTTTCGTATCAAACAGGAGAGGTTTCTAAGGAATTTGGTGATCCGGGAGTTAGGGTTCCGGGGCTTCTCAAACAGTCAAAGTCATGGGCCTTTCTTTTGATGACTGTGTGCAACTTGTACGAGTATCTTGCCGGTGTACAGACGCACCCCCGAATTGGCAGGATTTGGGTTCAGGGTTCTGGTCACCATCTTCACTAAAAGAGTGACCAAGCCAGTCAATCATCATTAAACATTGGAAAAGAATGGACGTTGATGCTCAACAAGGAACGTCCCAAGTTACCTTGGGATAGTTGAACGGAGCAAGAAAGATCTATAATGTTGTGTCTCTGCCAAAACATTCCGGCCCCCAAACCCTACAATGAAATCTAAAGCTGACTCCTTGTACCCAAGGCCCTGGAGCATCAGGTCGAAACCTTCCACCCTAAACCCGAAACATGCGTCTCCCAAACGCAGAGTCTGGAACGCGAAGGAAACGCTTGTGCGAGACCTGGCCTACGTACGCGCTGCGTGAAATGAGAGTGGCGGCAAGGCCTGGTTTCAGAAGCTTAGGGCTTGCAGGCTTTAGGAACTTAGGGTTCACAGTTTCAGGCTTCTGGGTTTCAGTAGCGTTTATACCTAAACCCCAAGACTATGTAAAATACGAGCCCTAAACCCAAAATAACAGCACAAAGGCCATTATTTTACACACTTTTGGGGTTCGGGCCCCTAAAGCCTAAAGCCTAAACCCCAAACCCTAAGTAGTAGCTTCTATTTTCTTTTCCATTATCCCTATATAATCCCTATATATAGTACCATACTTTCGGGGTCCAAGTAGGCATTTGGGGTTGGGGAAGCCAAGCGCTTTGGGCGTGACAGGGCTGCTGGAAGCAACATGCTTGTTCCCAGGCAACTGTTTCTCTGGACCCCAAACGTATGTAAAACTAGCTCTAGACCAATCGGGCTAGTGTAAAGCCAAGTTACCGTAGCAGGAATAGTCATTCTAGTTCATTTGACCGCTAATTCCAAGGGTTCACTCGCCCGTTTCATTTCATTTTGTTCCTTCTTTTCACTCATGTAGGGCTATTATTTTCCATACTTTTGGGGTTTAGGTCTTGCAGATTCAGAACACGAAATTTAGATAGGAGCTTGTGTGAGAACAGTTGGGCCATTTTGTTTCTGGGTTGAAGGGCGTATGGTGCAGGGCCCAGGGTTGGGGAATTTAGGTTTGAGGGTTTCGGGTAACTGTTTTTGAGTTGTGGTGTTCTGACAACTGGACTGGAAGGCAAGTGAATCTGGGACCAGACAATTTCTTAAAGCACACTCGAGCCCTCAGCGTGGACACCCGAAGCGGGGATCGTATTTTCGACGCCTTGATTTTGCAGCTGCTGGCGCCGCCAAATTCTAATAAGGTTGAGCACGCTGAGAGGAGAGTAAAAGTGCATGGCAACAAGGGGGCTATTTGCTTAAGGACCTTCTGCTGGGCACCCGGCTCCCAAAAGCAAGGCTCACGAATTGATCTGGATAGAATGCATGGTTGAGGTGCCGCACTTTTACCGCCTTACAACACTAAAACTTTAGAGCTTTCCGCCATGAATCAACCTGTCCCAAGCCCTAAGAAACCCAAAAGTTCCTGAAGTTCAGACCTAAAATCGTAAGTCCTCAGACCTTCAATCCCTAAGCCCCAAAACCCTTGACCCTCAATCTCGTACGCCTAGATCCGTAAACCTCGAAGCCCTAAACCTTACACCCCAAAACCGAAATCCCAAACCCCAAACCCTAAACCCTAACTCCCCCAAACCTATGCGGTAGCTTCAATACCATTGCTTAGAAGCCTCCAGCCTATATTCAGCAACTCCTCGCAGGCCCGGCTCTGCACGTCGGCGGCAGAGCTCGATGATGCGTATCTTGGTTTCCACTTGCAATTTAGGCTGGGCTGTTCAACTCGCACCTTCCAACTTGCCAAATACGGGCTGAACATAGGGCATGCGTGGTAGCATCGCAGGATTCAAGAGTTCAGTTTTTGAGTTTGAGACTTTTGGGCCCAAGATTTGGGCGTGTAGGGCTGCCAACTGCTGTAGCATGAGAATATTCCGAAGTGGTTCGGCAACGCAGGTACGTCTGTTTCAAAAAGCTTTGCCTTGTCCCCCCTCACAGTTGCAGCAGGGAGTGGCTTCCTCCGAGGTCACGGCACTGCAGCTTGTCATGGCGACAGGGCGGTGCCGACTAAGTGAGGAAGCCATAAGCGTCCCCCTTAGGTAGAGAGAATATGGCTTTGGTTATATTTTACTAAGACCCTCATATACCCCATATTTTATCTACTTAAGGGGAACTGTAAGCGCATCATTGCAAGCGCGTTTCAGATTCCTCCTTCGAGCAGGGGGTCCCCAATGTTGGTGGGATTTGCTGCGCCAGATTTTTTCACATGGCCTGAGGACGACACGTGGCATTCTCAGCTACTTGGAGATATCTTATAAACCCGTAAAAGTAAATATACACAAGGAAGGCGCGCCCCTTTAGACTTTAGGAACATGTACGCGCTTAAGTGGAAGTATTTTTGCTCACGGACAAATCGCAAGCACCGCCGCATCATTGAAAACTCGGAGACAGTTCTAGCCCCCCCAAAATGCACCTCACTGTGTACGGCAGCAACATAGGCAGTTTTGTGCTGTGGAGCATATGCGCTCCACGGATACTCTGTGTTGCACAACGTAGATATGCAGGGCACATTCACTGCTGGGGCTGCGGGGGCACATTTATCGATAGCTCTGGCTCTAGCAAAACAGCGTCTGGAAAAGAGGAGGCTTGCCTCTTTAGGGCCTGGCGAAGGCTGCCCATATGAGCTATAGTCTAAACTCCTTAAAGGGGGTTAGAGAGGGGATTATACAGGGGAGTAGTATAGGGGATATTAAGGGGGATACTAGGAGTTTAGACTATAGCTCATATGACTCCCTAAACCCGCGCCAGAGACTCAAAAACAAACCCTCGCTGAGGGAGCCTCCTTTCTGTAGGGATCGTGATCAGGGCCGATTTCTTCGCGCTGTCAAATGTAATGAATGCCCATACGTAGGAGTACAAGCGTAAGAAAGCGGGCAAAATAGCAGGGACCCACAGAACGAGGGTTACCAGCCTAGTTTCAAGCGAGCCCGGAGTACACTATATAGCCCCTATATTCTCCCTAGAATCCCTATAGTTTCCATTTTCTACTCCATTATCCCCATATATCCATATAAAACCCCTATATAACCCTCTGTCGAGCCCGCAAGCCCAGAGCCTTAATTTGACCTTAGAATTGAACGTCTCAAGGCATACAGGGTCTTTAAGGTTTCCTTTACAAGCACACGTCTGAGCTCAAACCCTAAACCCCTAAACCCCACACCCCTAAACCCTAAACCCCCTAAACTTTAACCCCTTGAACCCTAAACCCTAAACCCTAGGATCTGCCTAAACCCTAAACCCTGAGGTATGCAGCCGGCGCTGTGGCTCTCACCTTAGATGTGCAGGCCAGACCCTAGCTAGAGGGTTACGAAGGGGCTATATTGGGGGTTATATGAGCTATAGTCTAAACTCCTTAAAGGGGGTTATAAAGGGGATTATATAGGGAAATACTATAGGGTATATCTAGGAGTTTAGATTATGGCTCATATGGGGACAATGGAAACTACTACAGTATATTGGGGTGTATATGGGGATAGGGAAAAGAAGATGGAAACTGCTATAGCATATTGAGGGTTATATGGGGATAATGGAAAAGAAATGGAAACTACCATAATGGGGGTATATGGTAAACTACATGGAGTCAGGGCTTACTTGCAGGTTCATGGGACGTAGTAACTACTTGTAACTGGAGTCATGGCCTTCCTTTTAGTTGGGGGTAACCTTGACAAGCCGAGTTAGGTGTTTCAAAGTAAGCGCGGTCGCGCAGTTAATAATTTGCTATAGCAAGTCCCATGAACCTTCAGGTAGGGTATGGCTTGTACCGCAAAGTTCCAGGTCCCTGTGAAGCTCCCTGTATTCAGACACGCGTGGTGACTCGGAGAAGACTGAAGTACTGGCGGATAACAGAAAGACCGCAGGAATTCTTCTGCTGCCTCAAAGGGCACCATGTCTCTTGCATAAACAGGGTTTACATACATAGAGGGCCCCAATGTAGAACCACTAGTTGTTGGAAGATGATCATTTAACAGATGCACGGGTCTGGATGGATAGATTTTGCTCTGCGACAATATCCAGTCAGAAGCGAATGTCCACAGGCATATCTTCTTTTTGTTGTGTGCGCGTGCGCGTGGCGTAGAGGGCTTCCTGTTAGATCCACGATGTGTGAAGAGCAGTGTTGTCAGGGTCTTCTACTGTGTCGAGTCGGCAATGACTATGGCAGGTTCTTGCTATGAAGCCCTCAACCCTCTGTTGGGGTTCTTATGTCTGGGAACCTACACCAAGGCTCATGAGCCAGGACTACTGAACCTGTTCATGTTCAGCATAGCTCTTCTGGCTTCGTTGTAAATGCAGGAACGGCAAACATCCAGTCCCGCAGTCCCAACTAAGCATGAGAAGCAAAAGGGACCCTTGATTTGTGATTGATTTTATGACATTTTATGAAGGGTTCTCTGACAAGGAATACGCAACGTGATCTAAGATGCAAACACACGTAATGCATGAACAAGGCCAGAGCTTGAAATTCCTGGGTTGCTGTTAAGGGACTTGAATCAGCTTACTATGGTAGGTATATACATATATACAGAGTAATTAATATGGTTTCCCCAAAATCATATACAGTAGCTTAAATTACGTTCCTCAACAGCAGATTTCCTTCGATTTCCTTTCTTAAAAGTGCTAGAATCGAGCGTTGTCCAAGATCCCTGAAAAGGTCGTCCATAACTTTTGTCCGCCACAGCTCATTTTTGAATTCTTGCCTCAGACATATCCTTGTAAGCACCAATCCTCAGCCACCCAAGTCCCAAAACCATAAACCGTAAAACGAACCAAACCCTCATACCCCCTGCCCTCAGCCCCTCAATCCGAGCAGAAGAGGCCTTTGAATCAGTTTCCAAAGTGTGCCTTGTTTCAGAGCATAAATTCTAGGCATCCAACTCAAAGCATGGTCTCCACTTCTTGCATGGTTCTTGCTTTGGGCTCATGATACCAGGTTATCATGATACCAAGTTATGGGTTCTCCGCCCTAGAAATAGCAGTTTCCATTTTATTTTCATTTATCCCTATATAACCCCAATATACTATAGTAGTCTCCATTTTCTTTTCCATTATCCCAAAATTTACACCTATACATATATGAATATATACACCCTATAAACCCCATATAGCCTTCTATGCCTCTATGTAAGAGGTTACTTTGCTCACCTTTAAGGGAACTCCAGCCCACAGAAAACTACATGAGGAAGACTGATTACTTCCGCCCTGGCACCCCAAGCCCTAAACCCAACCCTGGCCTGCCGCAGAACTCGAACTTTATCGGCCCCGATTTCGACCGTCTGGAAACTGTCTATTGGCAGCTGGGCTTCAGTAGGATGAGGGGCTAAAGCTTAGGATTTTACATTTTGTATGGACCGTGCGGGGCGTTCTAGTGATTGTACTTGCTGTGTTGTACAAAGAAACACAGAATGTTCGTTGTATGCGTTCCGATTAGATAAACGGAATCCTCACATGTGCGTCACCTTTAAGATCCTAATTGATGGGATTCTGTAACCCCTTCTATTGGGCTAGTCCAACTCCGAGTTTGGGATTTGGACTTTCAGGCTATTGATGTTGACAGTTCAGTGACATGGGTTGGCACTGTTTCTCGGCCCCTCTCTCTCGCCATCTCCCTCCCTCTATCTATCACTCTCTTTCTCTCCCCCTTTCTGTCTCTACATCTCTATGTCCTGTGGCTTTTTGCTTTTCTCTCTCTGCGTCTCTCTCCCAATTCCTGTCTCTCTTCTGTTCTCTCATCTGTCTATCTCCCTCAGTATTCCTCGCTGTCTCCCTCTCTCTATCTCCCTCTCCCTCACCTCTCTCTGTGTCTCTCCTTGTCTTTTCCTCACTCACTCCCTCTCTCTCTCTATCTCTCTTAGCAATTTTTTGAATGCGTAGAAAGCAGGTGAAGTTGTTGCGGGGTCAAGAGATTGTTGAGCAAGCGGGCTGTGCGTTCATCTTGTAGGCGTAGGGGTTAACGGTTAACGGTTTAAGGCTTGAGCATATTGGATGAACAATTATGGACCTCAACCCATGAACCCCGTCTAATTGGGGTTATGTAGGGGTTATAGGGGTATGTTATATTGGGGTAATGCTGGTATGATGGAAAACAAAATGGAAACTACTACAGGAAACCTTAAACCCTAAACCCCAGAAGCCCCACAGCGGGCAGCACAGCCTGACAGCAAAAGCCCTCACGCCCAACCTGTGAAATCCAGAGTCTTCAACTCTGGACTCAAATCTGGATGAAGCGACTTCAGGGTCCACGAATCCACCTCATGACCGCATATCCCCTTGAAATGACATCTAAACCCAAGACCCTAAACCTTCTGTAGATACGTTTGAAGATCCCAACCAGACTTCTGAAAAACAGATCCGAGGCTGGGCCTTCGACGAATTCAGGCTGGTTTCGCGCTGTCTCATTCATGTGGGCCAGAGTCTAAGCCCCTTAAAGGGGGGGGAATATAGGGGATTCTAATATCGGGCTTAGGGTTTCGGGCTTTGGGCTTAGGGTTTAGGGTCTAAGCTCCTTAAAGGGGGGGAGTTATATAGGGGATTATCTAGGATTTAGGGTTTAGGGTTAAACTCCCTCAAGAGGGGTTATATAGGAGAGTAGTATCGGGGTTATGAAGGGGGATACTATGAGTTTAGACAATGGCTCATGTGGGTGTTTATCTTCATGTTGGGGTTTATCTCTCCGGTCTAGCATAATCTGCCAGCATCTGTGAATTTTCTCGCGCCGCACGCCCCATACCCGTTCCAGACCATGAACATACGCATATATGAGCAAGCAAGGAACCACGTATTGAAGTATGCCTGATCCTGGGAAACTATACTGTTTCATGCGCAGGCAAACTACCTGCATGTGCTGCAAAATGGAACCGCACCAGCGCTCGTTAGCTCGGCCTTAGGGAGGGGTAGGTGAGTGGGTCAGCTGTAACTCCATGCATGTAATTCGTCCGTTCCTTCTGCTTGCCAAGTTCCTTTGGCTGCCAAGTCTCTCTTGTATCCTTTATCGGAAAGATGTATAGTCCCCCTTAAGTAGACAGAATATGGCTTTGGGTAATTCATAATAACACCTCCATATACCCCATATTCTATCTACTTACGGGGTGACTATAGACCCCCATGGCTCCATCTGCATCCTTGTGAGCTAGCACTCTGCGGAATTTGAACATGAATGAGCAAATCATTGATTCTCTTGTTTTGAAAGCCACCGACAACCTGCAAACTTCTCAGTGAGATAGCCTCAGTCCATGCACTACTGGGTTGCTGTTAAGGAGCTTAAACTAAGTTACTATACTGGGGACACCCTTTTATTAGTTACATATACAACTCATTATGGAAAATTTATGCTCTTTAACAGCAACCCAAAAGAGTTTGAAAGTTAGGTTTGGCCATCCTCAGACTTTGGGTCCTTTGAAGGGGACCCCCCCCAGCAGGTAACGTACAACGACGCGAATTACGCGGGCTTCGGTTGCATGGAGGACGTGGATGGTGGCCTCACGAAATGGGGGCACAGGCAGGGGTGGATTGCAAACGATCTAAGGAATCCCATCATTCAATTATTCTTCCGCTGAGGACTGCAGCTGCTAGAGCTCATCATCCCCCCTCTTGTAGAAACTCTGAGTAAGCTCGTGAAAAGCGGGGCTTGTGGCCCGGGTGAGGTAGCTTCCCCATAAGTTCAAGTCACAGTCCAAGAAGTAGATGCCAAATTAGGCTGAATGGACTTCGTTTCTGCTTCTGTCCCGCTGTGAATGGCTACTGAAAGGGGGAATGCTTCAGGTTTGCGCTTGCTCAAACTGACAGTATCATGATCACGGAAGCCGAAAAGTTACCGAACAAAGACTATTGTTCTAATTCGAAAGGGCCTAAACGGTTTTCATGTTAGTATTAGGGAGGGTAGGCTTCATCATGACTGTCATGACTAGTTTAGTTTAGTCAGGGTTTGCGGATGAAGTGTCAGACAACCACAAGAGACAAGACAGGCCGCTGTTTTTGTCGTCAGATTCCACGTTTGAATACCTGGTTTCTTCATCATCGGTGCAAAAACAACAAGATTTCAGCTAAAACATGCCCTCGTCCTGCCCTTTTGGTGCAGGCATTGAAGGAATGGTTCATGTGGAGTTGGAACCTTGTTTCGAGCTTCGAGGAGCTCCGCAAATTCAGACCATCAAACAGGAGCTCATAGTCACGATCCCTCTCGAATTCTCACGGGGGGACTCTTCCATATGAGCTATAATCTGAACTCCTTAAAGGGGGTTATATAGGGGACTATATATGGGACTACTATAGGGCTTATTAAGGGGGAGACTAGGAGTTTAGACTATAGCAATTTGCTTATAACCCTATAACCAATGACGACTCCGCGTGAGACGGTAGAAGTTCGAAAGATCCTTCTTGATCACTGTGCGGCCTGTGGCTAGGTACCCCAGTAGTGCCCTTTTGCCCTTTTTGGGTTCTGGGTTCCCATATATATTATACCAACAGAAAAAAGGGTACCCTTATTGTAATATGGTTACTGGGCTACCGAGGTGGGACCCTGGTTTTAAAGGTTAAGGCCTGCTGCACAGCATCTCCTACCTTTTTGCTTTATACCAGCTAAGCATTCCCCCAGAATGACGGTTGCAATATACAGCCTAAAGCAGAGGAGGTATCCATGAAGGAATTCCTGAATTGTTGCAAATTCACCAGTGGCACGCTACAGCCCGCTTCCCTGACAGAGTCAGGTTACAAAACGGACCCTAAACCCTAAACCCTAAACTCTTGTGCTTAACCAGTAGGGAAGTAGGGAGTGATAAGATGGATTGACTAGAGTTTAGGGTTTAGGGCCCAAACCCTGATCTCTCGACGTCAGCCATCCCTCCTTCCCGCCTACGAAGCATCAGAGAGATTGCTCGTGTGGGAGGAGGGGGCGACCCCTAGACAGGCAATGTACTGATGAAGCTCATTTGAGTAGCATTTTATTTGGGGATACTATGTTACCCAATCTAGAGAACGATTACATCCTCCTTTTGGGTATAGTATTTTATATAAGGAATATAATCTTACTGGGTTTAACCACCAAAAAACACTACTCATTTTTCGCGTGGTGATTCGTCGCCACCTTAAGCCGTAACCTTCCAAAGTACACATACCACTGCCGCGGCGGAAGGCTTGTTGGTGCCATGAACGATCTGCAGATGATCGTGGATACTGGGATCCTTGGCCTCGTTGTCATTGCCTGAAATCCCCCAGAATGTGTAGAAACCCAACCAGAGTATGTAGAAGAATCGCCTTTTGGGCTGTTTTCAGCGATTCGGGCTATTGTTTTACCCACTTTTAGGGTCCAAGCAGCCTGGTTTTGGACATGCGTTTATGTTGGGTACTGCCCCCCCCCCCCTCAGCAACAGTTGGATAATAAGTATAATATAGTTATCTATAGCCCTTAATAGGACCCCTAGTATAGACTGTTACTGGGTGGGGGCAGTACCCAATGTTTAGGCTTTGGGGATGCAGGTTCAGGGTGTCTTCTCGAGGCCTTGCTGGGTGCCTGGTTAAGTTCCAAGGTACCTAAACCCCAAAAAGGGTCTAGGGTTGAGGGTTTAGGGTTTAGGATGCAAAAGAATAGCCCTAAATCCATAATAGCAAGCATAAATACAGGCCATTCTTTTTTTTGGTTGGGTCCGGGTACCCGACGCGCACCAATTTGTGGCAAAGTGCTGAACTCCAGACTGCAGGCTGCGGCCGCCAGCGTTTTCAACTAGTTTAGGGCTTTGGCGGTATAAGGGGGGGGGTGGGTATGGGAAAATGTAACAAAAATGACTAATTAGTGTTTACGGTTTAGGGTCTAGTCCCCTTAAAGTAGATAGAATATGGCTTTGGGTATAGTATAATAAGATCCCCATATACCCCATATTCTATCTGAGCGTTTAGGGTTTAGGGTCATGCTCTAGGGCTTGGTAGAAACCCTTAAACCCTTAAACCCTAAACCCTTAAACCCCTAAACCCTTAAACCCTCAAACCCTTAAACCCCCTAACCCTTAAAACCCCTAAAACCCTTAAACCCTCAAACCCTCAAACCCTTCAAC
>CAJNIZ010030069.1:54494-67626 GCA_905231905.1 Symbiodinium pilosum
AGAGCCATATTCCATGGTTTAGGGACCCAAACCCAAGGGTACAAACCCTCAGGGTACAAAGGAAACTCCCTGAAAACGTGGATCGTGTTGCTGGGTGGTACATCGACAACCCTTGTTTCAGAACTGCACATGGATAACGCTCACCCTAAAAACACACATTTGTGAGTCTAGGCTCCTCGGTCGACGTTTGGATAAAGCTTTCCTAAGCACGAGAATCCAACACACCTATCAACCCTAGACCCCAGATATCCCTGTATATTCCTCGGTTATATGCCCCCATATACCCCTATGTACGTAGGACCTTTGTGTATTATGTGACGCTTACGTTTCTTAGTCATAAAATGAAAGGTGAGAATGTCCTGAACATGGTAGTTGGAAGGAGTGTGACTCACAAGCTAAATACTGCTACACATGCGCATGCTACCCAACCACCCTCACAACATGTCTGAAATGGTGTCTGTCTCATGGCACCACGCGCGGCATAGGCTTGATTTTTATTCTTAAGAAAGACAAGCGTCGCACTATGCATAAAGGTCCATGCCACACACCCATATACAACCCGCATCTTCCTCTACACAACCCCTATCTTGCCCTGCGGAAGTAAGACCCAAAGATCACCAAAGCTCAAGACCTCGATCTGTCTCGCGCCAGGAAGAACGGGCTGACGCCAAAGGTCCAAGTACTCGATAGTCACATACTTCCCAGAAAGCCACACTACAACTCTTGTTACAGCAGCTCCCACGCACCCCGTTATTGGGTCCTTGGACCCTCTGGCTGAAGAAAGCAGTCATGTTCTTGTGCCCTTAGCTTAGGCGATTGGTGCACCGTGGGCGATCTGGTAAACAACATTGATGCCGCGGTCAAGCTGGTTGGGGAGGACCAGGGCCAGCCAAAACCCGAAAGACGGCCCCAAAATGAGGGTTCAGGGTAGTTTTCCGGGTCCTAGATTGTGAAGAAGAGCTGTCCAGCGAATTGGTTCTAGAAGCTATGGTTATTGTTGCTGGCATTGTTACCCTCTTTTCCCCTCAATTTTTGTGTGGTATTGTTCTTGTTATCACTATCATTGCTGCCCCTCTTGCTGTTGGGACTGGTTCTGCTACTGCTACTACTGCTCGTCCTGCTTCTACTACCGCTACTGCTACTGCTGCTACTACTGCCGCCGCCGCCACAACCACCACCACAACCACCACCACAACAACTACCGCTGCTAATATTCAAATTACTCTAGTGATTTTTGGACTTCAGAAAGAGCGCATTTTTAACATTAAGCGCTCCGCCCTTTTATGTGGTCTCGTAAGGAATATTTGATCCTGAAGCGTTGGAGAGATGACTATTAACCTTGACCACTAGATTCGCCCTAAACCCCAAAACAGCAGTGCCCCTTTTTTCTTCCATTCCCTTCAATACCTCTACATAAACTGTTGTGGGGGGTAGGGGGTGATTAGAAGTGACAGCGAGCCTTAAACAGTGCGAATATTGGGGGTAAGGGATTCTGCGTTATTGGATGGGTGCTTCCTCGGGGCTTCAAGACTTCGAGTTCTGGGTAGGGAGCAATCCAAACTATGACCACGTAATGAGGGTATTTAGGGTTATGTAGCTATATAGGGGTATAAAGGCGTAATTGTAGAGGATTCAACTTGGGCCCTCTGAGCTGGAGAACTTTCAGTTTTCAATCCTTACAAACAAAGTGCCTAAATCCAGCGTCTGAGCTTATCCCCCATTCTTTGCTTACAACAACTTCGCGGTTCTTGAGTTGCCATCACAATCGAAAGAACCCCTCAGGAACCTTGCGCAGCTTAAAGCCCTGCTGGCACCCCCTTGCCAATACCATCAGCTTTTAGCCTCTATATGCTTCAATTCAATAACTTTCTGATCCAACACTCCTGCGGGGCCGGATGTGCACCAGCAGTCTATCACACGCTTTTTGATCCCTCAGCGGCCTCGGCTGGACTGCAAAAGCCAGAAAATAATGGCCGAATGCCGAAAGAAAGTGGCGAAAAGGCCGCATACTTTTGGATCCCGGGTAACTACGTAGATCAGAGTCCTCAAATCAAAGCTTTGCATTAGTTTGGGGAGGCTTACAATCGGCCCCATGCACTTTTCAGTGGTCGCAGGCAGCACCTTGGTGACAAGATGCCAAAGCCTGCCAAAGGCCTACAAGTCCTAAACCGTGTGTCAGCTTACGAGAGTGGCCTCCTGAACGCCAGTTGTGTCCAGAACCCTACATATTAAGGCGGCGAGGCATGAACCCAAGAGGCACTGTGAGCCCACCTCGGAGCCGAAACCCTGGAGCTTCCGCTAGGCAGAGAATCTACCCATACTTTTGGGGGGAGCCAAGGAGCTTGGGATAGTTTATATCAATATAGTAAGGGGAGCTAAAGAGCCCAGGAATCTCCAAAACCATAGGGGAGGAATTCTCAATGCTTCGAAGACATGAGTCAACTTCCAGAGGCCCACAACCTCACAACTTACGGGTGGTTAGGGAGCAGAGGACGGGATCTCTAAAGTAATCCTTGTAAGGCTTGCACAATGGTTCACATGTTTCCATCCCTTCATGTACTATGACCCATCCTAACCCTAAGCCCCCATAAGCCCTAGACCCTATCAGCCCTATCAACCCACACCATGTGAACCCTTAAGCCCTTTAGACCCTAAATTCCGAAAACCCTAAGTAAACCCCAAACCTACAAAATCCTGAACCATGCATAATCCAAACCCCACAAGCCCTAAATCCCGAAACCGAAAACCCTACACCCTAAAGCCTAAACCCCACAAACCCTCAGAAAACCCTACATAATGCAGTTGGTCAGGCCTAAACCCTAAACCCCCTAAACCCTAAACCCTGAACCCCAAACCCTAAACCCTAAAGCAGGACCACGTGGGCTTCGGCTCCGACTTCCTCATGGCTGCATCCCTTCAGGAGGCCAGCGCTAGGGGATCTATAGGTTTTAAGGTTTAGGGTTTAGGGTTTGGGGTTTAGGGTTTAGGGTTAGGGATTTAGGGTTTAGGGTGTATGGGGTTTAGGGTTTCGGAGGTAGGGTTGGGGGTTTAGGGAGTAATTAGGCTTTAGGTGTAGGGTTTAGGGTTCAGGGTGTAGGCAGTAGGGTTTCGGGTGTAAGGGTGAGGGTTTTGGAGAAGGTGACTATTTAGGGTATACGAATTTGGCTTAAGGGCCTCCTCATCCCACCTCTGGGTCCATGCATTCTGATTTATCAGTATAGTCGTATAGGTGTTGGGGAAGAATTTGATTATTGCGCATTTCGACCATCGGGCTTAGGGTTTCCCCGACGTCCCTCATACCAATGACAGCTACCCTATGCTACCCACTACGGTCAGGTTCAGGAGTTTGTGCTTTAGGCATGTTTAGCGTTCAGGGCTTAGAGCTTCACAGGGCGCATGGACTTGGATTTTCACCGCCAGCCTATCAAGTCAGTGGTTGGACCTCCAGTCCTCCACAGTCAGACGCCCCTATCATTCAGCGGCCGTTGGCTGGGATCAAGGGTTCCAAGTGCAGCGCGAAAGGGGCGAGCGAATATCCTGTGCCTTACGTCGGGCGCCACGTAATTTTATTCCATTTGTAGTGAAGTTGCAAATGACTCCCCCATCGTGGTACTATGTTGGGGCATTTTTTGAGAGTGGGGCGTTAGTATTTGTATCACGGGCACGGGATTCGTTTTTGGTGATCAGTTTTTGGTCCTTCGAAATAAAATCATTCTTCTGCAGTTCTGGCAAGACTTGCCAGCTCTTGTATGTCAATTCGACTTCAAAAATGTGTTGTGAGTACGCGGACCTGTCGTGGGGTTTCCCAACCGAATCTGCAATCCCCAAACCTTGAAGAAGGACCCTAAACCCTAACCCCTAAACCGCTCCCACCCCTAAGGCCTTTTTTTGGCACGCAGGTGCTAACAGCCCCGGAGTGGAGTGAGGATCGACAGCAGGACTTGACGGTTTTCAAGAAGGTCATGTGTGGTTCTCGAAGCAGCAGTAGCCGTAGACATCCCAGAGATAGATGGGATTATAAGAGACGGCTCTAGCGTTGCCCATTTGAGGCCTACATCGCGAGAATTTTCGGGAATTGTCAGGTGTGAGTGTGTCGAAGTTTTCGGTCGCTCAGCAGCTCTTGTATGTAAAATCCCTAGAGACCGGAGGCTTTTGTGTCGAGACCCCTCTCTCACTCCTGGTCATTATCAAATGGGCTGGGAAAACTCAGACAAAATCGTACCAAGCCTCCTGCGGCTAATGCAACAACAGCCTTCCACCCTTGTAGGCCTAGGGTGAAGCTTCGAGACAATTTCTCAAAGAATCCATATGCAATCCTCAAAGTGGGACCGATGCAATCCTTTTCTATACCCCTAAGGTCCTTAGCTATTCCAATTTTGAAAAGCTTGAAAACAGACAAGAACCCCATGTAACCCTAAACCCTAAACCCTAAACCCAAAAAGTAGCAGGGGCTCCACCGAAGAGCAGCAGTGCACTGAGCAAGGAGATCTAGAGGACTTGGAAGGAAGTCTACCTGGACCCCATATATAGGGTTTAGGGTGTAGGGACTTGGAAGGAAGTTCTACCTGGACCCCATATATAGGGTACTATTTAAGGGTTATATAGGGGTTATATAGGGATAATGGAAAAGAAAATGGAAGCTACTATTTAGGGTTAGGGTTCTGGACCCAACAGTATGTAAAATAATGGCCTTTATGGCTGTTATCTTGGGTTTAGGGTTTTTATTTTGCATACTATTGTGGTTTAGGTAGTGTGAATGAAGCACCCCGAAACCCGCTTGATTGTACCGCTTCAAGTTTTTCGCTGCTCAACAGTACCATTCATTCTTTCCAAGATCCCGTATACCTTATTAAGCGCCAACCTGCCCAAAGCCGCAAAATCTGGGAGATAACGCCCAAAGCCGTGAACCGCCAAACCCCGGAACTTACTGGTGCTGAAGGGAAAAAGGCTAGTGGATTTCTATAGTCATCCCTACACAGCCTAAGAAAGACCGCGCATTGCCCTGCTCTCCCTTATGCACCGGTAAGTGAAAGCGATGCCGGTGGAGGATGTTGGAGTTACTGGAGGCGTGTGGCCTTTCTCCGCAGCATGGCTTTGTTGACTTCAAGGGCCTTGGGGTCAAAGGGCGCACTTGCATTTCGAGGTTCATGGGAATGAGCAACTACTTATGACAGGGCTTCTAACCTTAGTCACAATTCCCCTACCTTGACTTATATAGGCTGCCCAGCTTTAAGTATGGTTCGTATCCTGAGTTACAAGTATTTACTGGGTCCCACGACCCTAAACCCTAAACCCTAAACCTAAGCCCCAAACCGCGTAGGGTCTGGGGCTGAGGTCACAAGGCATTGACGTGATTACAGGTTTGAGGGCTGGCGGAGCTGGCACTTGTAGTACCTAAAGCCCAAAAGTATGTAAAAAGCCCCAAACTCAAAATTACAGCCATAAAGGCTATTATTCTACTTTTGGGGTCCAGGCAGTTTTCGCGTCCTTGTTTTGGACTTCGGTGTCGAATTCATGCTGCAGAGTGCAAGATGATGTGTGTTTTCACGGCAACATATACCCCCGACAGCTCATCAGGACTCCAACTTCATCGTCCTTCGTCGTCGAAGAAAAGTGTTAGAGTAACAGTAGCCTCAGAATTTCCGCGCCCAACAGCTTTCCACCAAAATTGTTGGATCCTCCTCGCAGCCACACAGGCACAATCTCTACCAATTGCAGGGAGAACAGATGCGGTGGGCTTTACTTTTCGTAGTCTGATTAGCTCAACATGCCGAAAGCTAATCACGTCTCTGTACATTCTAAACTCCTAGCATACCCTTTAATAAGCCCAACAATACTCCCCTATATAACCTCGTATATAACCCTGTTTAAGGAGTTTAGACTATAGCTCATGTAAACTCAATCCCTATGAACTACCCTATAATCCCACTTTTTTTCCATTTGATTTCCATTATTGAGGTTAATATCATATTAATATCCCTGTATATCCTTATATACCCCTTCATAGGGTTTCCATTTCATTCTCCATTTTCTTTTCCATCTCATTCTCCATGATGGGGGGTAGGTGGATTACTGGTTAACTATTTGAAGAACTGAGGATGGCCATCAGGGCTATGAGAACAATGCCGGGTACAGGAACGTGACTCGGGGCCTTGTAGCCAAAGGCTATTCAGACGAAGCCATCCGCAAGATTATGGGTGGCAATTTCCTGCGCGTCTTCCGAGATGTTATAGGCTGAAAGAGCTTTCGACACGCTTGCAGGGCGTAGAGAAACAGCCAGACCTTCTGCCGCATCTGCTCTCTTTGCTCCTGTTTTTTCTCCTAAGCCCTAAACCCTTAAACCCTAAACCCGTCTTCTGTTGTTTCCGTCTACTCGCTCTACTCGAGCTTGTCTTGGTGCTGAGCTTTGTTTTCCCGTTTTAGGGTCCTAGCTGGCTTGTACCTCTACCCTCGGTTCATTCCTGGAATAGCCTAAGCCTGGACCGCCCAGATCCCACATGTAAGAACACTATAGCTGCCGAGCATGCCGCCGTGCACTCGCGATCGATCATTTGAAGCCAAGAAGCTGGCCTTCAGTTGTTTGAAGCACAGAAACCTGCACTTGCATTTTCAAAGGTTATACGTCCCAAAAAAGGTAATGATAGGAAAGCTGTGGCTCTCTAATACAACTAGCCCTACAGAGGAATTTGCCCAAGCATTGGAAGCTTTCAGACAGCCGTCCAAACAACGTGGCATGCCATGTTGCACAGCTCTGTACACGCACACTGCTGGGCAACAGCAGCAACATCAGCAGCAACGACATCAGATGCTCACCCAATGGTCCATTAGTTGGTCTGGCATCAGCCAAATGCCCGTTACATCCCTGCAGAGTTAAGAACCCTTAAGATTTTAAAGGTGTTGGTACTCCATTGTGCAAACAAGGGCTCGAGTAGCTTTACTTCGTAAAAATTGACATGGCTTATGTGTGGCTTTAGTCATTAGTCAATTCCTCACTCTTTTCTTCTGCAAGTGTTATCTTCACATAACTCTTTGTCGTTCAGGCTTAGAATTCTGACGGTTTGCGAGCCCTCATCCGCCCAGCAAACTAGTCTTCTTTAACTAGGGACTAGGGTTTACAGAGAAATCCCAAAATTAAAACACTGAAGTAGCAAGCTTTGCGTGGTTTTATGTGCCAGGTTTTCTGATCATGAAGCCTCAGTATAATATACTATAATCGTAATTACTACTACGAATAAAAGTTGCAGTAGTAGTAATGTTAATAGTCATAGTACTTGCAGTAATAGTAATAGTAATAGTAATCGTGATAGTAATATGATAGTGATAGTGATAATAATAACAACAGTCTAGTAGTAGTAATAATCAGAGTAGTAGCGCGGAGACATCGGAGGATCTTGTGATATTATCCCCTATATAATCCCCCTATAATCCCTGTAGTTTCCATTTTCTTTTCCATTATCCCTATTATCCCCAATATAGCCCCAATGTGAGGAAAACCCTGAACCCTAAGCCCTAAGCGAGTTGGAGGTGGCTTAAGAAAGAGTTTCTCAATCTCTTGAGGGTTTGAGGCTGCAAGCAGCGAGCTTGGGGCTGCAAACAGCAACCCGTATAGCTTCCAAGCGATCTACCCAAAGTATGGACTTTTCTGTCACCCTAAACCCTAAACCCTAAACCGCGATTTCTGTCTTCTTTAAGTCTAAAGCCTAGACGCATGTATCAATAGAGCTTGGAGTAGGGCGTAGGCGAGAGGAGGCCATGTCGGTATGCTTGCTTTGAACCTTGGAACGTCAAAGGCACCTCACTCCGTTCTGCAAAGCCTTAGCCTTTTCAAGCCCAAGACATTTGGTTGGAAGATGAGAATGGTTGGATGTGAATTAATCCGTTCTGGGGGAGTTTATTGCAAAGAATTACAGGCGCGTAGCACAAATTTACTTAAAATCAAAGTAAAATCAAGCAGGTCTCATTAAGGACAATTGAAATCCAGCTGACATCTGATTACAACCAATTAACATCTGATTGGAATCTAAGAAAATCAATCAGGCAAAAACCAACTAGAACCAGTTGGAAACGCATTAAAATCAAAATGCACGGAATTAAGATGAAGCCAAACCTAATTAACACCACGAGAGAATCAAACACAATAAATGTAGAATCCGTTGATACCAAACTAGTAACCTCTTAAAACCAAGTAAGACCTAACTAAGCTAAATGAAAGCCTACTCAACAGACTCAACATCTACTAGTTCAAATGTCAGTTAGAATGAAATGCGAATCAAATTAGGTTTCAAGAGCACCCGCAAAAGAAGAGTCACAATCCATTCAAAATATGAAAGCAAATTGACACTTGGGTAAAATCTAATTAGGACGAACTGTAACATAATTAGATTCTCAGTAAACGCGGCTTTGAAATCTTAACAAAAATTCAAATTGCATCCAGATGTGGGATCTATTCCTTTTCAAAAGAAATATTTTTGCAATAATGACGAAGGAGATCAAGGGGAGCCTTCTGTTTTGAAGTCCTCATCCTATCCCGCCTAGTGACCTCAGAAAACCCCCCAAGCCAGCATTGCAAGGGTCACTTTTCAACAGCTTTAAAGTAGCCTTTCTGGGAATTTCTGGAATTGGTGATTTTTTTGATGAGTATTCATTAGTAGGAGGCTCTTATTGGGGGGAGCAGATTACAGAGTTTAGTTCCGTCCTTGCTATGCAGAATGCCGGAATGGTCGTCGCAGGCATGGATTCACGTGCCTCTCCATCAGCAAGTGGCCCAGATTCAGTGTTCACAGCCACCTGTGCTCAAAGTGAAGTCGTATGAGCCACAGTCAATACTTGTTTGTAGGGAGTTATGTCAGTAGCGGACATGGGAAGCAAACACCCTGTAAAGCGACGGGAACATTGAAAAGCAACTGCCCAGTGTTTGCAGGCGAAAGCCCTGTAAAGCAATGGAGAAGATCAAAAAGCGACATCCCGAACGTCACATGAGCACAAAACCTTGTAAAGCCATAGGAACATTGAAAAGCTTATATATGTATATTAGAAACATGCTCTGTTCGCAGTTAGCACGATCTGTGGACACCCAGCATTTCACTATTTCCTCGCAGTCCATGTGGCAGTAACACCTTTCTTTCCCTGAGCCATTCTGGCAAACTGTGCTAGAGACATCATTTCTAGAACAAACTCAAAGAGCTTGCCTTCAGCACACGTCCGTTCCATCACGGCCAGCCATGGAGGCCGGCAAGATGCTAGTCGGGGAACATCTGGGAGTTGTGGTTTAGGGTTCACTGTTTAAGGGTTTAGGGTTCAGGGTTCAGGGTTTAGGGTTTAAGGGTTTAAGGGTTTAGGGTTTAACGCTTTAGGGTTTAAACTTCGTTTCATACAAATACCTAGTTATAAGCCTTAGATATCTCTGTCCGCATATATTCCGCCCCATTCGTCCAGCACAAGGGGCCTCCTTTCATTTTTGGAAGCCTGACGCCTTGTATGTCCCTATAGTTTTCCTTATAGATCCCTGTATGCTCCTCTATACCATCTAAAATGTGACGCAAAACTGGCCCAGTACACCAAAACCCTAAACCCATAATATCCCTAACTTCTAAGCCCCGTTAAGGCCCTTGCAAGCAAGCTCTACTCAGGGTCTGGCTGTAGCATGAGTCTCAGACCTGCCTTCCCTGTAGCGCGTTGGCTTTACCCCATACAGCAAAGGGTGGATCTGTATACTAATGTGGGACCGGCCTTCCGAAAGATGTTGGACCTTCTTGCGTGAGTACCCGCAATCAAATTTGGGGGTTTCGGTTGGTCTGGTAGTACTAGTACTACTAGCACAGGCACTGGCACTTGTAAAAGAAAGTTTATTAGCAATGTAATTGTGATCATAATTACTTGCACCCAGCTTCCGGATTCTCTAGATTAATATCTTTGCCCTGATTTTGTTATATTAAACATCCAACCAAACCCCGAGACAATTTGCGGATCATGAATAAAGCCCGAACACATTCAGTCAGGTACCCATGCAACAGACAGTCCCACGCTACTCCTTGTACATTCTCTTCTTGCTTATGGCCCCCACAGCCTGCACATTCCTTGATTCCTTAACAAGAAAGGGCTTTTTTTGTGATTGGGTTGATATGATTGGGAAACGAATTGCGGTCACCACATGTCCGATGTGGTCTTTGCAGCTACCTGGTTTGTAAAGGAACCTTTTGGAAAATGTATATGATCAACAGAGAAAGCATGCGCAAGCGTGGTGCCTTGGGCGAACTTGCATGTTCAAAAGAGGCCGCTACATTTATGAATTGGAACAGTGGCCAGTGGCAGGGGCTTTGAAGAGCCGCTTGTTCCTTTTTGCCCCAGCCACACATTGCCAGTGCCCCTCGCTCTACCCCATGTAATAAGATAATTCTTGGATGCACATCACTATGTTGAGAGAGATATGGAGGGGTTTGAATGCCAACAACACCTGACGTCAAACAAGCGTATGTCTCAAAGTATGCTTCTTATTTGAGTAAATTCTACTGGTATTCCCTTGGGTTCAAAGTTAACTCAAGGTAGGTGACGCAGGAAGCATGTGCTATTTTATTTGTCAACAGGCAAAGGGGAGAACTAAAGTGTCTGCAAAAAGCCTAGAAGTGGACAGCAGAGCCTTTGTTTCGCATTGTCCAACTGGTAGTGATGGTTGAGAGATAAGACAATATGTGACACTTGATGGTCGCTAAAGATTCATCAAATGTGAAACTGAATCACCTCAGTTATTCCCAAATTTTCGACATTTCCTCTGCTGGACCAATGCACTCCTAATCTTAACCATCGGAGTCATCGTCTCGAGATGTTAGCTAGATCGACTGAATTTGACAAGGATTTACCTGATGTCAACGTAACTAGGAACTTGGTATCTTGATAATTGGCACTGCCCATTTGTTTAATGTCTGGTCAGTGTTACTTGGTGTACTGTGATCACAATGGAGGCCAGGATAGCTGTGACTTCCATTCAACCCTGTTGGTAAGCATCCAGAAACCGGCAAGCGCGCAGGAAGTTCGAAGGTTTGTTAAAAAGGGTCTGAGGCTTCCAGATGCAGCAATCGAGGAAGGACTCGGCTGGGTTTCTGCAGGCTGAAACCCATCTGCCTGTGCAGGCGAACGAGGATGCCAACCAATTCATGCTCCTCGTCCAGTATATGAGAGTCCAATCCAGCACAAGATGCTTGTTGATGGCTAAGAGTCTCACAGTCTAAGGTTCGCAGAATCTGCGAAGGGCAACTATGCCCTTGGCAGGGGATGCTCCAACTTGCCTGGGGATTTGAAGGTGTACGCCTTTGCACTGTCTCCGTCAAAGGTTCCTCCAGCAAAAGTTGTTGGAAAGGGCCCCCAGCTCATGGGTATCATCGCAGAGTCAGGAATGAGCCCCTTAGCGGACAAGCAAGACTCCCAAACAAGGTCACGCTACACTACTCCTTACAACCATGCATGAACCTTTCAAGGGCCTTGATCTGGACCGTGCGATGATACCCGTGAACACCTAGTCAATGGCAAAGGTGGTGGAAGCCCAGCATCCGCGTCGTTACCATGGCTGCCTGGGCCTCAGCTTGTCCGACGGGATGGCAAGCGGGCGCAGAAAGACAGCCATTCAAGCGGCGGAGGGTTTGCGGTGTTCAGCTTTATAGTGTTTGAGCTTCTGAGTTCAGGTTGCTAGGTTCGGGGGTTATCAGGTTCCAGGGTTAAGGGCTGCGGGTTCATGGTTTAAGCGAGGGATTTCCAAGCAAGGAAGGTGGAGCCTAAGCCGCCTGGGCCTATAAGCCTTGTTTGAGGACGTAGAGAGAATAGGCCGTTTCGGAGAGCTCATCTGAGCTATAGTCTAAACGCCTTAAAGGGGGGTTATATGGGGGATTATATAGGGGACTACTATAGGGGTGATTAAGGGGGATACTAGGAGTTTAGACAATGGCTCATCTTGAACGAATGCGAGAGAAGCTCTTTGGCATGCTTCTTTTTCCAGCGGCATCGTCACGTGACCTGCTCTCCAAGAGCAACCAGTGTCTTTTACTCTAAATAAGGATTTGCACTTACATCTCGAAGTGGTTCTAGCTCTGCGCTGTTGATATTATATACAGATACGCATATATTTGTACGAGAACTTGTGTCGCTTATCTCAACAAGGAACTCGAGGAATAAAGTGAACCTCAATACGTTGATGGGCTTGGGCAATGTCAAGTCTGGAGAGGCTGAACCTAGGGCTGAGGCTCTCTAATACCAGGACAGCAATCGCCGGCTTCGGTTTGCAACATGTTTCGTGGGATTTGGGATCGAACTGGAAAGTTCGCAGGATCCCTGCAAACATGGCCGGACAAGCAACATGCAAATGCTGGGGAATGCATAGGTGACGTGTATAGTGCCACCCTTCTCAAATGCAGGAGGCCACGTTGAGGCCCAGCTTCGAAGGTATGCTCTGGAACTACCTTTAACGGCTTTTGGACTGGGGTTTTTAATGACAACCGCGACGCACCACAACAATCGGTCGGCAAACAGGTACATATAGCAATAGAAGGCCCGCACCCAGATTTTGGGCCAACATGCACGATTTGGGACAGTGTAGGGGGTCATTGTAGATTGATAAGCTGCGGAGTCATTTTGTTGCGACAGCTCTTACAAAGCCGCCAGGTATCTGGATCAAGGTTGCTGGGATCAATGTTGGGGATCCTTTGTTCTCTTTGGCGTATGGGGTTTCGTCTATGTGTGTAACAAGGATGCTTGTTTCTTGCTGGTGTAATGTGGGCTAAGTTATGTTTTGGAAAATACCAGGGATGTGGTTGCTCGGTGTGAAGCCTTCGGTCCCAATTAGGGTTTAAGCTTTTTTTTTTTTTAGTTAGTCCTCACGCGATATTGAGCTGCGGCACTGTATGATTTAGGAGGACCCCCTCCCTGTAATGCTGGTAGAATAGGAATGTAATAGGACCCTAATTTGATCCTTATTCTCCCGTAGAGTCAATATGACAGGGTGGGGGTCCACCTAACCTATACCCTAAACCCTAAACAGTAGCTTCCATTTTCTTTTCCATTATCCCTATATATCCCTATATAATCCCTATAACTCCAAAAACTAATAATGTACTGATGCATGCCATCCATGGTCCTTCCTACCTGT
>CAJNIZ010030080.1:0-11423 GCA_905231905.1 Symbiodinium pilosum
GGCGGAGGTGAGTGAGTGAGGGGCCGGTAAAAACCCTCACCCTCATACATATAACACAGACGCGATACAGGTCCGAAAGAGAATGTCTGGAAGATCCCTTGAAAACGTGGTCGGAAGCAACGTGTTTTCACCTGAAGTCGGGGGGACACCGCCCCTCCCGCAACCACCTGTAATGATTTTCGTTGGAGCAATTTCTATGCCTTGCAAACTCCATCAAAACACAGCAACACAGGATTGTGCACTCACGAATCCTAGCGCTTGGAGGTCCCGCGAAGACAAAGGAAAAGAAATTGCAGGCACAATGCCAAGCAATCTTATCAAAGGTGTAACAAGTTCTGAACTTCATCCATGTTTTTGCCAAGGGGGGTGCTCCGCCACACCAACCCGCGCTTTTTTCTAATGCAAGCGCATGCAAGCGCAATACCGAGACAACCTATCAGAAGGTTTGCGCTCAGATCTTCCCTTGCAAAAGGGGGAGCTGCGCAAATCTGCAGCCTCATCGGAGCCGCAGATGCTGTAATTTGTTGAGGTAGCCTGTAAGAATTGCAGTTTACAGCACCGTAGTCATTCAAGACCTCCCACCCCAAGAAATTCAAGTATTCGTAGCCTCAAGACCTCTGGACGTTGTAGTTTGCAGTACACTCTTCCAATCTCTTCCAGGACGCCCTTTCAAAACTGCACAGGATGCAGCTCAAACGTGAAAAGCAGCGAGCTCTGCAAGCTCAGCTGCCAAAGTAGTTTTGACGAGGCCCACTTTTCGACCTTAATTCGACTTTATTCCAAAAGTCACACGCCTGCTACATTTTTCCTCACATCGAAGACGCTCTATCCCTTTTCCGTACCACTGGCGGGCATGTCCCGCGCACCAAGTAGTTCCAGCTACCAATTCGCTTTGCCTGCTTCAAGATCAGCCTTCGTTTTGGCAGGAGTGGAAGCTTCCATTTTCACATCTTTTGTTCCCTCTGGGATAGCAGCATCCCCTGCAGCATGTGCCCAGTTACCGGACTGATCAAATGCTGAAAGCCATCTTGGCACGCCTAGAAGGTCCGCGACCGGCAGCATCCCCATACGTGCGATGATGGGAGGCTAGCTGTGTCAAATGTGACAGGCCGCATGCGCAAATGACTGCGCTGCCCAGCGGACCCTCGACCGGCAGTGAGGTTCATGGTTGCGATCAGCGACTTCAAATGCTCACAGGGCTGCCGAAGTCAGGCTTTCGATTCAGGAGCTCAGCCTTGATCACATCGCAGCCTAATTCTCATTAAAAAAATAGGGCAATGAATTCAGATGGTAAGCCCCTTAGAAGCCTTAGCACATGCAAGTAGGTCAGGACTTTTGAGCTCTGTTATAATGCTATGTGGAGGTAGACCGGAATTCCGCCCCAAAAGGTGCAGTCCCTTGCCGCAAGGAAGTTTCTTTCCCTTGAACATACGTAGTAGGGTTTAGGTTCTGGGGCCTATAGGGCTCATGATGTGATACGGTAGCAGTTCTTCGAGCTCCTGACAGCGGAGCTCATATACGAGGGAAACTTTGCTTGCAGCATTCTGGGATGTGAGTTGGGGTGCTGATTTGGGGTCCTTAGAAACATTGTTGTTGGGTGTCGAGGTTTGGGGCCCTATTTTGCAAAGTGTACAGTCTTCAAGCCTTCAGGGGGCTGATGTTGCTTTCTTCAGCTGGAGCAAGACCTTAAGAATGTTGTGCCTCGTTTCAGCCAGAAATTTTGTACGCTACTCGTATACATAAACAATTATATTCATGTGTGTGGATCTAAGCTTCAACAAAACTAGTCATCTGGGCTTCTCCGGAAAGAGTACCCCAAAAGAAGTAAGGAGGACTTGCTGGAAAGGTCCTCTCCGCTTTGAGATCTCGAAGACGTATCGAGTAGAGGTGTTATCCACAAGGATCTTGCTTCTGCTTCTAAGGTTGTCACTTTACCCCGGAACCATAAGCTTGCTTGGCATTTGATTGAAGGAAGCTCCTCCAAAAAGCGTGCCAACCCGACAGATTCCTTGGAAATGGGGGTTGTGTTGATGGAAACACTGGTGAGGTTCAAGGCCAGGCAGCATGAGAGCAAAAGGGAGCCATACTCGGGCTGTGTACGGCCAGACGAAAAAATCACTCAACTATTATGTAAGCGGCAATCCAGCTTTGATGCAGGAACACAAGCAGTATCTGGTCGTTGAAGCAGCCAAGCCGGAATTGGTGGATGCCCGGCCTAGGCATATGACGTTCTCGATTTTCAAGGATTCAGGATGCAGGTTTGGGGTTTCAGCATTTAGGACAGACCCCGCATCCAGGAAGAACTCTGACTTGGCTTCTGCTTGCTTTCTGAGGTGGCAATCCCTGTACACGACTCTCTAGGCCTTCAACCCTACTCGTTTCTACATTCTGGTCCCCTACAGAGCAGCGAGAAGTTTGTTTTGTTGTGTCTCCTTTCCGCCCTTGGGAAAGGAGGATTTGTGCGATGCGGCTTTCCCGGGAGCCAGGGTACCTGAGTTTCCATGCTGTTGAAGTCGATGACAACTTAGACAACGGGGTGGTTGGGAACGAGTTTGCCACCTCAAGATAAACTTCCGCCCGGACTCTAGGTGTAAGTTTGTTTACATGACCAGGTTCGGTGGGCTTGGCAGCATGTTATTGTTGCTGCACGATGCGGGTCTCTGGCTCAAGCCAAAATGGCATGCAGCTGTCAGCTGCAAGGAGCCTGAGGCAGCTACCCTTTTTCGGGAACGAAGCCGTGAGTTCTTGTGCCAGTGAGAAAAAGAGAGCCTGACGCACGTGCATGCAACAATTCTTCGGTCTTTGGAAAAGAGGACTGCCAGGGACTCCAAACTTGGAATCTCAAGCTGGGGTAGGCGATCTTGAACCTACCCCATCAAAGAAGCCCGAACTCAGGTAGCTCAAAAGTGATAAATAGGCTTCTTAAGGTTTGGTGCGTGGGATTCTAAATTTGGGAAGAGGAAGGCGTGGGAACCCAGAACTCTGCAGCAGGATTTTGCAGCAGAATCGGACTAAATGCTATGCCTGGCACGCAAACACAAGGGAGTTCTCAAGAGGGTGTGGGGGTGGTCTTCCCCAAGCACCATACCAGGCAACCCGAAAAACTTAGTTAAACAGTTTGGGGACTGCGTGGGGTGTCATGCTACCAGCATGTGAGGTTTCTGAGTTACACGGGGATGACATCCCAATCAGACAGGTTTGTGCTCAGCTGCGTGAATCTAATGGGCTCCACTCTCAACTCGACCCTACAATCTTTAGCGCTGGCAACCCCAGGAAGCGATGTGGGCATTCAAGCAAGCCTGGAACCAGTTTCGGGACAGCTCAGCTGTTCTGACAGTAGGGCTCTACAGGCGTCATTCCTTGATTTAGGAGTAGTTCAAACCAGTTTTTGTTGGCTTAATGGTCAGTACCCAACTAAACACTTACCGACATTATGCACCAACCTTGTTGGTATGTTGCAATTTTAATGTTGGGAAACTTGTTTTAGGTTCAGGAATCTGGGCTTGGATGCAAGGCTGGAGGGGTTGCATGTTGCAGATGATGTGGAGTTGTAAGCAACAGCGAGCCCCCACCCCACCCCCCCACCCCAGAGTCACAAATACAGCTATTATTGCTATTGCCATGAAGTTGCTAGTCCAAACTTCGCATGGGCATGTCCCTGCCTGCTTTCTTGGAGGTCCTCACTTCGCGTTGAAGCGGCCATGCTTGCCCCAACCTTGCATGGGAATTTGTCAAAATCACGGCCCGCGTGTACCTCCAAAGTAATTAACCATGATTTTTCAGAAGGCTCCAGTCCATAGGACCTCGAGGCAAGCCCCAAAACGCTCGCATTTTTGAAGCCCCATACAGCCCTTTAGGTGCCAAAACACCAAACCTAATGTGGGAAGCGCTTGGAAGTTCAGGTGCGTAAATGGAGGTTCACAGCGGATTTGTAAGTGGTTTGTTCTATTTTGCCTGCAAGTTTTGGATGTTTTGGGCGCTGGGTCAGATTTCAGCTGGCTTACCGTTGTCTCATGCTGCACGACGTGTTGAACAGCATTCTGCAGTCTCGCATCGATTAACGCTACATCATGCTTAGTTACCAGCCAGGGATCCAGGGCAGCTCGAACTCCATCTTTACAGGACTGTTATGATGACAAATTCGCAACTTCCTTCCGTCTAAGCGCTGGGGGACAGCTAGCAGATGTAGATCTGCGTGGAGAGTTCGCGAGTCAGGAAGTTTGGCTTTTTAAAGGCACGGAGCATAAGGCTATTTGTATGTTCAATACTTGCCTGTGTTAGTGCAGGAATAGCTTAAGCAACTACGTTGCAACCCTTTGATGAAGCACGGGCACAAACCCTGCGGCTTGAACCATACTTGAATCAAGCAGGATACGGACGCGGAGCGCTTGCTGAGCTTGCAGATTGCGTGCCTTTTCGTTTGTTTCGAGTGGGTCAGGGGCTCCACGACGTGGCTCTTCCTAACCCCAACCATCCCGGAATGTGGTGTGCTCAAAACCGTTAGGTGAGGATTATGGAAATCGTTTCATTTGGGTTGGGGGCAGGGCTCGATGCGGATTAGCAGTCCTGGACTGAAATTATATAAGTATATTACTTGAGAAGAGGGCGTAGGTTTCACGACTAGGGCTTTTAAGTGTCTGCGACGCCTGAGGGTTGCGCACATGGGTGTTGTTTCCTTTCTTTGGGTTTCTGGTTGATGTGTCTTCTATTCAAACTGACAAAGCCGACGCTCGCCCAAGAGGAAGGCCTCTGTCCTAGCCCCAGTGCAGTGCCACTCAGGTTACCATGTGAGATACATGCATTAAGGAGCAATGGGCTCATACTCTTGTCTGGTGACATACCCACCAAGGTTTCAGGTGTCAGGTCCTCCGAAACCTCCGAAACCTCTTCTTGGAGTGTTCGGGGACTTGTTGATGTATTTCCTGGGGACATGGCGGATTATGGGGTCAAGCATGCCCACGCTCCAAATAAAGTTTAAGACATTTTAAGACAGTTTACGGTGTATGATCCCGAAAGAACCTTGGAGCCAAAACCCATCCAAGCAAAAGCCAGGCAACAACCTTTTAGCTATGTAAACGCCCGTATGGTCATGATGGGCAGTCCCTTCTCCTTAAAAGTGCACCCCTGCTACATCAATATTCCTTGCAGTAAGTGAGGTTTGCGTAATATTTGGGAGCGGAACTTACCATCTAGCTGATTCCTCGCCCACAGATGCCGCAGCACTGTCCCAAAGTTCCGACGGGGGTTGGTCGAGCAATGCTGAAAGGGTCAAGATTGTGGCTTAAGGTTTTGTGTTTAGGTTGATTCATTGAGGCTTCAAGTTTTCAGTTGTCGGGATTCGGGGACCTTTGGTCTGGGGTTCGGTTCCTGCAGTCAATGCACGAGGAAGCTAGGCTACAGCTACTGGACATGTATAGATGGCAGGAGCGTAATTAGTTGTCAATGCAGCGCGTAGAAACATCGAAGGTTCTGCATCCCTGAGCACCACACAGGAGGCCAAGCTGTCACGCCTCTCCATCTGAGCGATAGCCTGAACTCCTTGAAGGTGGTTGTATAGGAATTATGTGGAAGTACACAGGGGAGTAGTATCGGGGTTATTGTTAACGGGGCTGCTTGCCTGTGCTGCTGGCAACATAGACCATAAGCATGTGTGACTTCACCTGCAAGGAGTTTGGACTATAGCTCATCTAAACCCGCCCTCAGCGACTTTGCGTGAGGCATGGGATCGTGAGGCCAATGCCGAGCATGTAAGCACCAAAATATCCAGCCCTGAAGGCCGCGTCTTGAACCCTTTTTGAGTCTACGTAGGCTTCAACTCAACAAGTCCCGAAGACCGGTCTTAAGACCAAAGCCACCTAGGTACATCTTGCTGAATCCGAATCCTACAGGGTCCAAGGACAGCTGCTCAGGGCTTATTATTTTACTTGTCGGAAGGTAGTTCCGAGAGCTAAGACAACAGGGTGCAGCGGTGGACCGACCAGAGTCTTCCTCGCAGCCAGGTGCTGCCAGGTTGAATTTTCTGACTCTTGCGTATTCGGGATTACACAAGAGAGTTCATAAGCGCCATCACACATTCTTAATCCCTACCGACACTCATGAATTGAGTAGTCATGGTAGCCGTAGCAATGGTTGTTGTGGCTTTGGGTGCAGTAGCATCAGCGGCCGCACTGGGATGGTAGTAATTCTTAGTTGCAGGAATAGTCAGTTAATGTCAGCAGGTGTCAGCGGAAGGGCTGCTCACACCTCAATCCCAGATCATGGACTCCACCACGGCATCCGGCCTGAGACAAGACAGGCTTCAGCGAGTTTGGCTACTTGTTCTGGTCTCCCGAATGCGCAAGCACAAAACTTCAGGGTATGTGGGCGGGCTTTGAGTCCAGCATCCAACCAGACATTGAAACAATAAGGCTGATTGGTGCCCTGACCTGTGGCGTGTCATTGTGAGTTTCCCTGGAAATTGTATTCAAGAATACGTGGGTATTATTGGCCGAAAACACGATTGATCTGGTTCTAGGCGCGCGGGTTCCAGTAAGCGGCCCGTTTCTTGCTGTAATGTGAACCTCGAAGCGTTGACCCTTAGCCCTCCAACACCGAACATTTGCCGCAGGATGCCTTGGACTATGCTGAGGGCACCGAAGAGTATCATACAGTGCATAGGCGCTTCCACCCTCAGCTTCCCGGTATGCAGCGTAAGGGATACAGAGCTGGTTTCAAGATTCGGGAGTAGAGCTTTTCTCAAGTTGATTGTTGTGATTGGAGGTTCCTGTGCCAGATTTGGATTGTTTTTTGCATGTTCAACGTCTGGGGGGAGCCCTTGTTGTGAGACATAGCCACGCAGCCACGTCTTGGAACTGGGAGGCCTTTTGGCCTATCGCAGTTGGAGGTTTATTAACGGTTCCTTCAGGGAGGGTCGGCCTTAAAGATCTGATCGTATTCTCTCAGACACCCAATTGAAACTACGACATTTCTTCAGGCTCTTTCCAGCCCTCCGGGCCAGGAAGTCGCCTGATTACTTAGAATGGCTCCTGGGGAGAACTAGGAAAGATGATGTCCTACTTGATGTGGCTCTTCGAGTGTATTGCTTGGTCTTACGGACAGAAACCCCAATAGGCAAGGTTATATTTTCCCTACAGATTCTCCTTTGTCTGTACAAAGCGCCTGAACCTACTTGGCTGAAAGGCTAACCGCGCTGCTTGGAGGAACTCCTTAAATAGGTAACATATGGTAAGTAATACCGGATCACAGTTCAAAGACGCTTCACGCCACCATACGGTTTCGGGCGTGGGGGCAGATTAAGAAAAGGTTTTTTCTTAGGGCTCCTTCAAGGCTGAAATTACATTCCTCTCCTGAATCCTTGGTGACGCCTTCAGGTTTGGATCCAACTCTGCTGATAGGTCTGGCAAACCAAAGCGGAGCAAGTGAGTAGGATTTGTGGAGCTAGTTTCAAATTTATGCGTGTGGAAGTTCAGAGCGCAGTTCTTCAGGAATCCACACCTAAGCATCAGATCCGCAATGTAGACAACTGAACATTGCATCCCTTCTGAAATGACAGGATACCATGATATACATCCAGGCTCCATCTTTGTTACTTAGGCTCCTTCGTCTTCCATGTCATGAATCACTTGACAACCCGTCTCGGGAAAGCTGCCAATGCGTTTTAAACGCTCCAAAACCCCAGATCCCTAAAAAGGTAAACGCAAGAGCCAGGTACCGCGCCATCTTGTATGAGCGCAACTACTACGATATCTTCTTCCTGGACAGAGAAGGAAATTGCATTTACTCCGTGTACAAGGACTCCTGGGCTGAAGTCGAACGATTTATGGCCTCTGTTCTGGGATTGCGGGCTTGGAGTTTAAGGCTTATTGCTTTTGGATTTCGTGCTGGGGTTTAGAGTTGAATCAATTGAATGTTGTGGGATTTCACATTGGCGGCTCAGACCATGAGTAGGTTTGTTCGACATGACCCCGGTGCGTATGATTTCAGCCATCTGACTGGCTAAGCTGGGCTCCGACTCCGCTCCCAGATAGTGTTTGACATAGAAAGCAGTGCCAGCACAGGTGTATTTCAGTTTGTGGACTGAATTAGTACAGTTTCGCCTGGTTTAGATCTAGATCTTTTGCAACAATACGGTTTAACAGGTTAGCAGCATGAGCTGCTGTTAGAATAAGAGCATTTGCTCCTTCATGTTTACTCTCTTACTCGCCAACCGCCCTGCAACCTAAACGCCATCACATGATTCATCTGCTTTGCTAAGAAAGCGGTGGTGTTGCTAGGGAATGCTCGTTTGGGTTCAAAATCAAGTCTGCATGATGTTCAAGCGAGTTTCTGAGAAGCAGCTGACTGCCTAGGGTATGCCAATAGAAGTCTTGCAGCCTGCCACGCAGAATTCAAAAAGTACATCAACGTGCCCAGAAACTCCAATCCATGCAAGCAGGCTCAATCCAAGATAAGTTCTTGCTCTGAAGCTGCAGATGCATGAGTGGGCACCCTATAAGCCAGGAGCTTGACTATGCGACGAGCCCGTGCCTATACCTGGGTTCTACCTGGAGATTCACAGGCAGCTAGAAGTACGTAGAAAGTTTCAAATCGGGTAAACACAATCATGAGCATAATAGGAACATGGGTACTTGCAAACTTACCTTATACTTGGAGCTGCCCATGAATTTCTAGGTAGAAGGTAAGGTTTGATGGTTATTGTCAGGCTCCAAGATGTGTTGGAGTCTCAAAAGCTGGGGTGACCATAGAACAATGTGGCGTTCTTGCGAGGCGCAGTACCCTGCCCCCTGACAATAATTCCGCACGGCAGGTCCCAACCACATGTAAAGTCAATCCAATGATTCATTGGTCAACTGGTCTATCAGGACAAACCATCATGGAATTCCGCACAGTGAAAACTGCTTCTAGCAAGAGGTCTTCCCAACAGCATTTGTAGATGAAAGGGCTCCGCGGGGTCCAGGCAGGGTGAAAACCATTTTGGAGTCAAGGCGGTGAGGTATGGCTAGGTCCTCAGGTGCCCCGTGCGTTGAATATTTCTGTTCGAGTTGTAGTAATTGTTGTCAAGATTACCTAATTCCTGGCGCTGCAGGGCAAGCATACAATTGATGCTCATAGCATGAATCCCGTTCATACCGCAGATGCATGGCAGTATTCTACTGATTGCCATTCTTCCTGGGCAGCACTTGAGCACTTGAGATTGCAAATGCTAACGCCAATATATCTCAGAGTCTTGGGGCATGAGTCTCGGGTTGATTGCTGAGGGACAAATCCTCATCCCGACCCTTCCAAGTACGTATGACGCAGGTACTTAGACTCTGTGGGTTAAAGCAATACTGCCCTCTCAAGCCAAGCATGATTGCTCACGATTTTATGGCCCACGGGAACTGGTAAACCAGTTGCTAGCTTGGACCCTGAAGCCAACATATAAATCCCATTCTCCAGGGCCCTCAAGTTTAGGAAGCTACCTGGAGTGGCCGAAAAGCGGGATCCAGGGTCAAGGAGCCCTTCTCAAGTAGCCCTGAATCTTTGAACCTTGAGTCGTTGGGGGGTATGGTTGAGATGTGCTATTGACAGAGGAGGATCCCTTGGTCTGCCGGCAGTGCATATGTGCGTGTGTGGAGGAAGGGCTTCAGGGTCTACGAAATGAGCTGTCTTGCCAAGTGACCGATTCCAACCCAAGTTGGCCTTTGAAGAGCCATCATGCTGGCTTGTGGGGGCGGGCTGATCAGGTCCGGGTGGCGCAGTCCTGTAGCTTAGGTTGAACAGCCCAGCATGTTGAACTGTTGCTGGAGCCTTAATGAGGCTTGCGGACAGGCTGAGATGGAGGCAGGCTGAGTGCACCGAGCCGACTCACTCACTCACTCACTCACTCACTCACCCTAGATACCAGGGACCTACACAAACCGCAACCCTAAACTCCAAACCCAAAAGCCCAAGCTCCAAATCCCAAACGCAATAAGCCCTAAACCGCTTCACCCAACATTGGTGGTTCAGCCAAGGAATTTCCTGGCGGATGGCCCAGGTGAGTGGAGAGACTCGGGCCTTGGCGAGGCCGCTTGGGTTGTTGGGGCTTCACGGATTTGCGGGCTTCAGGGTTCACAGCGGCTAAGAGTTGTTTTTTTCAGGGTTTGGGGCTGAGGGTTAGTGTTCCGGGGCATGCTGCAGATCAAGGGGCTTGTGGTTCGGGCGTCAGGCTTTAGCGGACGTCTCCTCAAAATCCGCATGCCCCAACCTGCACCTTATCCTTGAAGACGTGCTCTCAATAACCTGTCTCGGAAGTACAACCTTGCATCCCACAGAGCCAAGCGGTGCCTGTCTTGAAGCTCTTGTCTGAAAATTCATTTAAAGCGGGCACATGTGACAAGCAAAATAGGGCTTGATCCGGGAAAGCACGGCGAAAGGTGCCGCGATAGTGTAGCATAAGCCGACGAACCAGGACTTCTCCGGATTCAGCTTTGTGGGTTTTCTTGGGCGGCGAAAAGTCTCGAAAGGCAAGGCGAGGGGGTGTTTCCGGGTAAAGGAATATCAGGCGACTCCCAAGTGTTCCACTATCGCAGCCTGAATCAATACCAACATCATTCGATGCTGTCCCAGAATCATTTCTAATTAGTTCTAATTGTTCAAGCTCCTGCCCGCTCAGCTCAGACTTTAGAATCAGTGGAAAGGCATGAATCTCATGGCAGGGCCCCAGGTTCAGCTTCTGAAAGCGGACCATGAGGGCAGTTTAGAACCTTGAATGTGGTATTTTTGCGAAGGATGTGTAAACATTACAAACAGAGCGTAATGGTTTGGTTGAGACACTCTGGTGCTAGGACCCATATTTTCCCACGTAAAAAAAATTCTATGGGCCTTAGTGTGTCCTGCAGGCACCGCTTGCTTCAGTATGTTTTCAGCTGATCACTGTGTGGAAGACTCTATCCGCTACGGCTTACAGTCGTGGTACGTCCTCATGACGCAGACCCAAATCCAAAGCCCTTCCATGTGATTTATAGCCTCTGAAAAGCAACTCGTCAATCTAGCACACATACTTGCATATGGGGACCCCTATTCGGAGAAAGCCTACTTTCAGTTCCCTTTCAGTTGCAAGCCCCTAAGCCCTAAACCCAAATCATCTAAAGCCCTTCTTTCGGAAAATCTCTAAACAGAACCGCAGGCTTTTCGGGCAGCCATGGCCAACCCCGATGGCATCAATGTGCAGCTTGGCTAGGTGAGGTTTACGCCTTGGCGAGTACCCATAGGTCCCAGTCTAAGGTTGGATAGGAAACTGCATAGTTTAGATCTTTGGGTTTTGTTAGAGGGTTTAGTGCTCTAGGTATTTTCGTTGTATCTTCGGTACAGTGTAGTTAGAAGCCCCCCTACGACATTGGCAAATATTGTCTGGGGTTTCATTTTCATGGTGAAGTTTCATTCATTCAATCGCCGCCAAT
>CAJNIZ010030080.1:11523-24066 GCA_905231905.1 Symbiodinium pilosum
CTGGATTTGAGCCGAAAGGGGCTTTTTCATGGTGAAGGGGCTATTAATATGCAAGGGAACCCCAGTTTTGATAAAAAGCAGTAGTAGCCATTGAACCATGAGAATTCAGCATCTGTCGAAAACAGAAGAAACCTGTGCAAGAGCCAAATCGCCACTCGCTCTAGAACCTGCAGATCCAGCTTATGCACGAGGTAGTGCCAACAACCCTAGACCGCAGACCCAAACAAGGAACACAAAGCTGGGCTTGCTACAGGACCCCATCCAGGCTATAGTCTGTCAAGTCTTGATCTCTGGTTTCTGCGATGCTGCCACAGCTTCGTGGAATACCCAACACTGTTCTTAGAGCTAGAAGGGCAGCTTCGAGGCTTCGGCTTTGGGCAGCTTGACAATCAATTGTTTTGAGATGCCGAGGATGCGAGGTAAATCCCTGTGTATGACAGTTACTGAAGAGGTGCAATAGCCGGCATGAAAATGCACACAAGTTTTATTTAGAATCAGCTAGTCTAGTTAAATCCATTCCAATTTGAATTTCAACAAACAACTTAAAACCAGTGCAAAATCAACTAAACTCTAATGCAAGACAAGTAAGTTCAAATCACAGCCAGTCTGCCAATCTGCTTCCTCTTAAGCCTCTATCTCACACTCTCGCTCTTACCTTCTTACTTCTTCTGCTTAAGTGTACTACTTGTACTTAGCATGGGTTGCTTTTCCTTTGCGGCTCTTGGATCGCTAGGATAATGGGGCTCGGCGATTCCTCTAGGAAGCGGGGGACCGGAAGGTGCCCTTGTCAATCAAGAGCGTGGATTCATGCTAGTACTGACGAATCCCAATCAGAATAATACTAGCTGCGGCGAGAGCCACAACAAGAGTAACTAATGTAACATGGGCCGCCTTGGGTGTTGAGATCACGATGTGTTGTTCCGATTTTTAGAGCAGCCTAGTAGTAAGGTCTTTGTAAACAGGGTTGCAAGACTAATGACCCTGAAACACATTTCTGTTATTCTAGAGGCGGGCCATTACTGAAGCCTTTTAACTTTGTCGCCTGATGAATAAACACCTTCTTCATGTCTATAGGGTCTGGAGATGAATTCTTTAAATCTAGGTCGAATTACCGTCCTTACGATCAGCAAAATTCGTACTGGCCTCACCTTGGTCACAAAACTATGAGCATGCTGGGAACCGTAACAACCCAGTTGGCCATCTATCTTCTGCCTTTCCTACTTTTTTTGCAGTACCTACAAAACAAGGTACGGCGTCCATGTTCCAGATGAACTTCCAACCCAACACCGTTCTAAGCTCTTCAGGATCGATTGGAAGCCATACGGACCCAGCAATGGTGCACTGGCCAGTTTTCTGTCAACCGGTACCTTAGCTGCACTGCTTTCCTACGGGTCAGATGCTCGCGCTTGAGGTTCACAGGGGTGATTACAACTGCGCCTACTGCAGTTGTAAGCAGCATAAGTCAGGCCTGGTTTAGAAAGCAAAGTAGTTTCATTCCACTTGACTACTTCCAGAACGTGATTTTTTGGGCCGCATAACTTTGCACTTTAGCCCCACAAGCGAAGCAGGGGGTGCAGAACAATTTCGGCAAGCCTTCACAATTCAAGGCACCCACGCTCATCGGGATTCGACACTATTGCGATGTTCAGTCCAAACTAGCTCCGAAAATTTCAAACAAATCAAGCACGCTACATCCCAAATATCGGAACTCTGTCTTTCGTAGCCAAATCAAGGTTGCAGACGCACAGCCCACCATAAATCCTTGAACCGACACCGCAAGCCCCTTGTCCCCCAAGCCCCCGAAACGTTAAGACAGTTGACCTCGAAATCTGGAACTTCGAAACCAATTCCCCCCAATGGATGAAGCAAACCCGAAAGCTGCACAAGGCAAGAGAGCCGGCATCAAAGCGTGCAAGCCGTCAGCATGCCTGACCCCTGCAAAACCCAATTTCTCGACTGAGGAGTTCGAAGGCTCGGGGACGTCATTGGTGTCTTTTGCACGCAGCTGCCGCCCGAGTCCTTGGGCCCGTTTAAGTTTGGGGTCTATGAGGTGTAGTGTCCGGAACTATAGTCTCTCCATAAGATTTATGCAGGGCAGAGGAACTGTAGGGATGATCCACGGTGGGGGTTCAGAGTGCCTGCCCTAATCTGGAATGAAGCCAAGATGTTGGATGCAGAGTCTGGCGTTTTGAGCCAAGATCTTGTAACGAGTTTGCATTTGTTGGGCTTCATAGAGTTCAGGACTAGGATAGGAATTTGGGTTCATGCCGTGGCCACGGATGAAGCTAGGTTTGACGTGTTGGGATGTTGAGAGTGCATTCTTGAAGAAGTGGAGCAGTGTGCAGCAATGTGTAGACAAAACAGGCAACGCCGTTGGGATTTTGTGTGGCAAGACGAGACAGTTTTCAGTTGGAAACGGGACAACAGAGCCCTTATTGTGATCCCGATGAAGAATCCATGCAATCCATTCCCCTGAAATACTAGCAAGAACTAGCGGTCTGGGTCGAGGATGCTCCAGTCTTGATATGCATGCGGAAGCCCTAGGCCCTAGACCTTGAATCTCAAAATTTGTAATTCTGACCGAAACCAGAGGCTATCACATGACCAGTTCCGGTTCATCAGGCCTGCCTTACCCTGGCAGTTTTGGGTAGCCACGCGGTCCTACAAATGCGCAACGTGCCCTGGTAGTGGATGGTGCGCTGATTCGTAGAAGTCTTGCTCCTGTTCTCAGTCCTCTTCTTCGCCTGATACGGCCAGTCATCTCTATGGAACGAAAGAACCAGTTTTTGTTGTCTTTGTGTGTACGTCTCCACGCCACAGTGTCGACAGCGAGGGCGGCAATGATGATGCCAGCTTCTTGCTGCTGCCGCTGCTGCTGCCACACTCTTTTTGTTTACCGAGGCCTGATCCGCAAAGCCCACAACAAGCGCATGAACAACCTAAGAGACGCAAGAAAGCCATGAAGCCTTTATACGGTGAATCCTATACCCTAGAAAGTATCTACACACAAAAAAGGCATATTATGCGACACAACCAGAACAGAGGAGTGGACTTGCTACCTAGCCCTTCACCGTGGCTGTAGGTTATGAGTTATGGGTAGGTGTAAACATAGAGCCATACATGAACCTTTGGTTACCTCACTAATACCCCACTAGCAATCTATCCACCTTCGAGCAGACTAGTCAACTGAGAGGTTTACTCCGCGCGACTCCTCGGTTAGCCTCGCAGACACGTTGAAGGAGATGCATGATGCCATTTGGGCTGAAGGGTTCAGGGTTCAGGGTATGCCCGGGGCTTTAGACTTGTAAGTTTTAAGCAAATCCGTAAGACAGATTGGGATGCGGTGTCATAGGACCAGGCCATGGCATCTAGAGTGTAATTTAATGTTTGCACTACCCTTCTGTCGTGTAGCGTGGTCTGCTTATTATCGTCTTATTAAGCAGGACCCGCGGGATCAAGAGCAAACAGCTTATCCTACTGGCATGTCTTATTGCCTCCTGAGTTTGTGCCCCTCCCCGTACAGTGTCACCTTGAAAGTACGGGCGGCTTGAACATCACCAGGGAGGGAGGCTGGCCAGGGAGGGGATTTACAGTTAATCCCTAAATCCTAAACTGGCACCTAACAATACCTTAGTCAAGCTTCCCGGACTATTGATAGGGCCAGGCACTTCCCTCGTCTATACCTACATGCAGTCCTTATGGTACTGGTACCACTGTTCTTGGAAACTTCGACATGTGCTGAAGGAATCCTTTGAGGAAGGTTGACGGATTACGAAGGCTCTGTTCATGGTGCTGTTTGGTGCAGGTGTCCACCCCAAACAGTTTTCATCCGAAGCTTCAAACTATGAGTTAAATCTGCGGAAGGCTAAATTCAAGTAGAGAATTGTGGACCATACTGCTGTCGTGAACCTCGATAGTTTCTGGAGGGGGTGTTGCCTATTTGACAGGAAGGTTGTTCCTCATAAGTTGTCTGCTCACCCCAAGTGCCAAGGTACTTTGGGATTTCAGATATGGCAGCCTTGAAAGAGCGATCTTTCCGCCGAAGTCACAGCGCTGCTTGGCAGTCAGTTTGGATAGGCGGACTGAGTGTAGGCATAGACTCCAATAAAGACTGTCAGATTCACCCTTTCTACGCTGACTCAGGGAAGCCGCCTTTCCTCAACCTTAAACCAGGGCTCACGATTCACAGAAGGTCAGGATTCGAGAGTTTGGGGTGTTTAGGGGATCGAGGGTTCAAGGGTTTTGGGTAGTCAAGACTAATAAGAAGAATATCAGGTTTATCGTTGTTTGGCAAGGGCCAGGGTATCAAGGATTCCTCCGGAGCCGGCACCGCGTGGTGGGTTGGCACCATAGAAACAAGCCGTACCGCAGGCGGCTGCACAGCATTGGAATGTCACAATGTCGAATCCAGATTGGATTTGGCCCCCGCCACTTAGTTTGGGGGCGCTGTGCGAAGTTGCACGACTGAAAACAGCTTTTGGACGGTTAGGGTGTAGGGGAAATTCAGACTTTACGTTCTGCTAGCCCCACGCAGTAAGGTCCTGCTCCAGGCTTCTGAAAGCCTCTTTGGGATTTCAGGCCACCGGCCAGGTCCAAGCTCTCGAATTCTGGAGGCTAGGCAATCTTTTTGCAATGGGGTAGGGCCGGGTAGGGTAGGTCAGCAGCTTGGCCATGCCCTCCATAATACAATCATGTTTCAACTGTCGGGCTCCCCAAGGGACCCAGAAAGCAACAACCTTTCTTTTCAGAGACTCCATTTCTACCCGTGACGAAGATGTGTACATGAACAGGATTTGGAGCCTGAAACCTTCTCGAATTGCATTTAGGGTAATTCGGGTTCCCTCCACTTCATTATAGACGCCTTGAAGTTTGTGGGTCTTTCTCTTCCCAGGCGTGGCAAGCGCACTCTTCAACGCCAGTGACATTTGGGCTGGGCTGGGGCCTCAAAGGTAGAAGCCCAGGTTGACAGTGTAGAACTCTGTCGATTCTGCATTGTACAGGGAGTGAGGCTTTGCTTCGTGCCCTGCACTTGTGTGCCTGACCCTGTGTAATGAGTTCTCAGCTTCAAATCCATGAAGATCCTCGGCCCATGCTTGAGGAGACACGCATGGTTGCGAGGTCAAGTTTAAACCTCAGCGTGTCTGTGTGCGCAAACATGTTCTTGAATCCTCCTTGGGGTTTTTGTGGAGTCTAGGCCCATCTGCGGACATACCTATGGATATTCAATGGATGCCTTCCCTAGACTTCAAATAGACGCCTAAAAACTTACACAGGAGCACCCGGAATTATTCGTGAGCCCCAACACGAGTTCACGGGAATGACGCTCTTACACGGAAAAATAGACATTATAAACATTCTGAGTTGACATGCGGCTCCTTGTTGATTGTAAAGGCACAAAAACCTTGTCCCCACTCGAGCCTTGCTGACCTTTGCTGCAATACTTCAGGGTCAGTCGCAGACTTCGAAGTGCACGAAATGCTGTCTCGTCAGCATTCGGGAGTAAGGCAGCTGTATTTTGATAACTTTCGCATCCTACGACGTGCGCGAGGTACTGAGGTATTTGTACTGAAAGCATTCCATTCACATGTGCGCGTTCGAGAGCATCCGATTCCCAGAGCATCTATGCCCAACGCATAAAAAATGGCTTTGTTCGAAAGGATCCGACTCCCAGCGCATCCAGCAACAAAGCAGACATCCATTTGTCAGATCATCCGAATTCCATAGCATCCTTCCCCAAAATGACGTCCTTGTTCGAGAGCATCCGCTTCCAAGAGCATACCTGCCCAGAGCCCAACAACGTTCATGTTCCGGAGCATTCGATACCAAGAGCATCCAGGACCATCGCAGGATGTTCGAGATCATCCGGTGCAATGACGTTCATTCAAAAGCACCCCATTCCCAGGACATCCATGCAAAGCATATAGCATCCATGTTCAGCCGAAAACTTGTGCTTGGGGTGAGCGTGGCTGTGGCTTGAGCCCAAGCTGTCAAGCACAATGACTTGGACCAGGAGACCATCCGATGTTCAGAGCTTCCATGCCGAAGCATAGAAACGTCGCATACGGTGCAGGGCTTGTAAAATTTCAGATCTCTCACGTGAACGTCGGCCAAAAAAGGGGGAATTCGGAATTTTATGGTTTGCCTGGACACCCAACCATGCTCATGGGGTTAGGAAGACCCCTCAAAGGCTCAATCTTTTGAGCTAGAAACCCTCAAGTATGTGCACGAAGTCGTATTTTGAGTCAGGATCGAATCCGATTTGCAAGCTACGCCTACCTTGGAGGCCCAGGGTTACTGTACCAGGGAGGGTGTTGACATGTCTTGCGGTATTGTTGCTTGCAGAAGAGGTCTTTGACGATGGTGTCGGAAGGCTTTTCCCCTTTGTTCTGTGATGTTTGTGGAGTGGCGGGGTTTTGGCAGCTTCTGACTGACTGTACTTCGCACCCGAAGCATGGAACCCGTGACGGATGAATGCTGTTGTTTATGTGAGAGGCACGGCCGTGCAAGACTGTGTCTGCGGCGGTCTGAAGCTCGAGCTCTGGCGCTAGGTTCACTTTCACTGAACTATTGCGAGAGCCCGGCCGCTCGAAAGGAAGAATGCGACATGATGAAGGTATGCGCTGATAGAGCGTGTGACAGTTCCGTTCGCAGAATGCAGAGGGCGCAGGGCGCATGGCCGTGGCAGTCAACGAGCTGGGATGGCTGAAACGAAGTGGCTAAGACCTTTAAACCTAAGCCTTATTCTTTCCCTTTAAACTTTCCATGTATATCAATCGAACCTCAGTGAAGGCTCCGGGGGGGGTGCCGTGTTAGGCACAGGTGGGTGCAGCTAACTCACATTCAATTTGGGGTTCCTCGGGAACCACTGCTCCGGCGCACGGCAACCCTGCAACTCGGCCCACTTTCTGGTACTAGACGACTGCTTACCAAAAAACGAAGTAGTTAGGCCACTCGTCATGTAAGGTTTCTTCAGGCTTGGAATCGGGATATGCCATTTAGGCCTTGCCAGGCGTGTGTATGTTGCCGATAACAGTCCGAGTGACCGACGAAAGCATCGTGCGGCACGATGAAAGCCTGCCATTAGGAAAGTAGTGACTTCGTGGACCTGGAAGAGACTGATATCTGCCTGAGGCTTTCAGAAGTTTGAGAGCTCGTCAAAAGCACCGCCCTTTTGGTGCGCCTGAACAAATCCGATCCTTAGAAGAAAGGGTCGCAAAACATGTAAATTCGAACATTTGCTAGTTCCTTGCTCACATTGTAGTGGTTTAGGCATTGATGAAATTCCAGTCGCCTGCTCAACCAGTTCCTTTTCAGCCTGCTCCCACATCCTATGCAAAGGTCCGAAACTGGCAATCAAGCTTCTGTCGACTGCACATCGAATGACCTTGTAAGCCCATTGACCTGAAAGCTTGAACATGGAAACTTGGATGAGTAATGACAACACGCAAGCAAGGCTTTCCAATCATTGGCTTGGTGAGTGGCAATACCTTAGTCTTATGCCGTAGACCACCAAGCCAATAATCCCTTAACCTCAAAACTCTAGACGTTACCCCAGCTCCCCAGACGCCACCAACCCAAACCCGTAAAGTCTTAACCCTTGTCCATAGACCTTACACACTTACACCCATGGCCTCATTCTGGAAGGCGTTGAAAACAGTTCTCGCCCAGACTGAGAGTTTTGCAGACATGGCAGAGGTCCGAAACAAGGATTTAGGGCTTAGTTGGGTGAGGGTTGGGACTCAAGATTAGGAAGGGTTCAGGGAAGTTCAAGATTCTGAGCTAGGTAGTGTCTACCTAGCCCTAGAAGCACGCTCCAAATTGTGGGGTCCTTCGTCTCTGGGCCCCGTAGTCAAGGCTGTAGTAATTCGAGGAAGTTAGAGGCACCCGAAGACCGAGGACTGCCCCTACAGGAATTCCAGTTGAGATAACTATTGTCCACTTAGCAAAGAAGGCCGTGTCAGCTTTCCGCTTTACTGTACTTGCCGAAAGCGAACTCATACTCCATCCTTCGGTTGAGATCAGTCCCCCAACAGTCATCCGCCTAGTCCACTGGTCCTTGGGTCTTTGTCGCTGCCTCCGCAGTTTTCGTTGCAGCCGTTGTCATGCACAGTGTTGCCATGTGATTAGGAAGTGTAGCGAAGTTGTCATGAAGGTCCCAGTACAATCTGCGGCTGCTGCAGGTCCTCAGCAGTGAAATTCTGGCCGGAGCCTACGCGCAACATCCGACTGTGGAAGGCTGGCACAGCGAAAGCCCAATGCACAATCCAGGAAGTCAGAAGCCATTCTAGAAGCTGACAGCTGTATCTACCGAGGGCCTCCAACACGGTTCTATAGGTCTCACGCGAGCATGACAATATGTGAAAGCCTTGCAGCATGCCACAGCCCTCTCAGGTAGGTTCCAGTTTATGGGTCCAATAGATGGTGTCCGTGACGATTTCATCTTTTTGTTTCTGCAGGGGTCTTCCAGGGAAGCAGGAGAAGGCAAGCCCACATGGCTTATCCACAGCTGCAAAACCTGACAAGCATTCGCATACTATCTCATGTTCCAAAGCTAGAAATGCACAAGGTTTTTTGTGCAACGGGATCGAAGAAATCCTCCTACCTTTGCAAGCCCCAATGGTGTGCATTGTTCTGCTTTGCGTGTAAGGATGGTGGCTCCTATGAACCTTGTGAGCCTGCAGCCCATGATTACTCCAGCAGCAAAACTCACAGACGAAGAACAGTTTTGGGGGGGGGTCGCTGAGCTCTGGTCTGTTGCACGAATCCAAAAGGGTAAGGCCGTTCAAACCCTGAACTACAATTCCTGGATCCTGCAAACAGACAAGTTCGAAGGAACCCAGGCCCAAACAGACGCACAGCCAGCTTAATGGGCACACGTAATGCCCCCAACACACAGCGGTTGACTCTTGTAACCATTTCTCTCGCTAGCACTCTTGAGAACGTACTTTCCCATCATTGGTCAGCATACTCGCGATGAGTCTAGTTTATGGCTAAGAGACCCACATCTCCAGGACCCTAACACAACTCTAGACCCGAATCCGGCGGTCAAATCATGACCTCTTGCAAAAAAACTCACGGTGCTGATGCATGAACAGCTCAGGAGATGGCCTTGGTGGCTTTTTTAACACCTGTAGGGCAGCAGCGCACAAGTACTCAACCCCGACAATGCATTTGTTTTATTCTTCGAGTCTTTCTAGATCATTGTTGCTGGCGCAATGGCAATAAGTGCCTCACGTCTCAGCTGGATTTAACATGTTTTCCTCAGCTATGCAAAGGTGCTCGTATCCGTTTGGCAAGCGATCAAGCGAAGCCAGGCTTCAACCAGAGGGTAAGCCTGGTCATCATTATGTTGCGCATGTTAAGATTTTTGTGCTCTTGTTGCAGCACTAGCCGTGGCAGTATAGCCGTGCCCGCAGCTGCATCCGCAAACGCAGCAGCCACGTCCGCGTCTTCGTCCTGGTACTATGTTGGGTATTGTAGTTGTGCTGGAGCTGCTATGGATTTTGCGACTGCTAAAATTCTTGGTGGCATTGTGATGATTTTGAGTTGATCTTACTGCCAATGCTAGGCTACGCTAGGTGTCAATGCTCTGGGTGACCGGTGACCGGCACTGGCGAGCTACCGCATGCTACCGCATCCTTGCCGGGAGCGGCTGCCGCAAGCTGCCGCATGCTACGCCGATGCCAAGCGTTCCCACCTGGACACGGCCCGAAAGTGCGACAAGTTGGCATCCATTTTCAGCCAGTCGTCTTCGAAGCCCAGGGTGGTCTCTGCAAACAGGCTGCGGCGCTAGTCCACGGCATCGCCTTCTCTGCCGCTGCCGCCCTCCAGCGGGACCCATTCTCTGTCAAGTCCGAGCTCTTGGGCAAGATTGCGGTTGTTGCGGTTGTGCTATGCCGAGCAGCTGCCCGTGCCATTGACCGCCGCCGGCGGACGCAGCAACGTTCAGAGGCTAGGCCGGTTGAGCAGTGGCGCCAGGTGGATCGACATTGCATCGAGCCGCCGTAGTTCACAGTCTCTTCCACCACTGCCTGTCCCACGTATTCCGTTTTCCTCAGCCTGCAGAGCTGATTTGCGGGGCCAGGCCCTGATCGGGCCCAGAACCCCTTTTTCGGCTCGAGAATGGGGGTCTGAGCCTCTTGTGGGAAATGAGGACTCTCAAGGGCATTTTCGTTGTTCCTTTTCCGTGCCTCCCATAAGCGGACCCCATCACGCCCACATTAAAGCTTGTGAGTATGGTGCTGGCAGGGGATTTCACGTGTCTTTCTTGACTTACTCCGAATGGGCATGTGGCTCTTCTGTAGCGATTAGACGCAATTTATCGCTGTGCGTGCTCGGTGAACTTACACTCTCGCGTGGAGCGTCTCTGCAATCTGGTTTGGCGCAAGGCTCTCGCAATACCTTTGGCTCTCCAACCAGCCACCCGCATGGTGCACACACCCAAAGACAAGTATGCAGCCAATTGAAGGGACCCCCCAAAACATGATATCTTCTTTGGACCGGCTCGTAAAGGACAATAGGGGCCCCTAGACCGCAGTTCTTGACGACAGCCCTGCGCTGAATGATGGTTTGAAACGCGTCAGGTTTTGCGAATACTGTCCCTGAAATGTGCGGGTTGCGAGCCTCAAAGGCCTGCACAAAGACGATTGTCGTTTCATGTGTTTCATGTTTGTTTTTTGGTAGTCAGGGATCTGAGGGTGTTTAGAATGCTGGTCAAGTTAAGCTTCCTCTGAACACCGTGCCCGTCTCTGGCACAGGGTTCACAGACAGGGATGCACTTTGTAGCATGCTGCTTACTGTGTGCCGAATCACACACTCCGTTATGATAAGTTTCTCTCACACGCATGCAACGCGTCTTTATCTTGACACTCGTCTGTGTATGACCGTCCGAAATTCGTCATCATTTGCAATCCGCGCAGGCGGATTTCAAAGCGTGGCACGTCGGGGAAGCCTTCGTTCGCTTCAGGGAAAAGAGTGCGGTGCGTTTGAGGCCTGATAGATGGATAAGATATTATATAGTACAGTTGATGAAAATACTTCTATAGCATTAGCAGAGGCACCGGAGCAAAGTCTTGGACATAGGGCCCTTTCATACAAAAAGGTATCAGCCACGCCTAGAACTGGGGGCGATCTTCTACTAGCCTTCTGATGTTATACACCCACTAGCTGCAACCTTCACCCTCGCTCCTGAACCTGCTTTCCCATACTCTAGACTTCAAATTCCCCTGTAAAGCTGGTTGCTTGTTCGCTATGGTTGCTGCTCGACCGAGGAGACTCCTGCAACACATGGAGCGAGATGTGGTTTTGCTGGCTACTGGGTCCTTGGATTAGGAGCGGTCTTTGAGGGGTCCGGGGCAGCTGCCAGCTAGTTCCCAGCGCATATGTTTGCTGGGGCTAAGCAGGATTGGACTTTTTTTGTTGCCAGAATGTGGAAAGCATCCGCTTTCTGGCAGTTGCCATATGGATGCTGAGAAGCCTTGTTTAGAATTGCTCTCCACTTACTTTATGGTTTTCACGACGAGCCTGACTTTTGCACATACACACACAACCCGACGCTTGTGGAAGACGCCAGAAAATACATCACTTGTCATGCAGAAGGGGCCTAGGAATCCATGCTATAATCCAGCCGAGAGTTGATGCACCTCCAGAATCTCCACATATCAACACCTGAGACAAAAACTGCTTACTCTGACGCTGTCATGCAAGAGGGTTTAGGCATCTTTGTCAACCCTCAAGTCAACACTCAAGAATCCCTCAGCGTAAGCCCGGCACCCCGAAATCTGAAGTTTGATCTATTCAACTATGGCCCACCCAACTTCGATGTTCTTTCATGATTTTCTTACCCCATATGTAGCGTGAAGTATGGCAAAGACTTAAGCTTGCAAGCATGGCGATGCTTCTGGAAGAGGCCCAAGCATTCAACCCTGAACCCTACCAGGAAGATTCCGCTCATGCTCCTCCCCAGTATCGTATCGCATCGTACCCTGTTGTAGTTAATCAGGGCCCAGCGCTCCAACCCCTAAACTATAAACCTAGATATGCTAAAATACTCCTGAAGAGAGGGTCTAGTATTTTCAGCCCAGGCGATGGGCGGCTTTGATCATGTGCGGACTGGCAGCTCGCATTGAGAACAAAGCTTCAGGTCTCGTACTGCAGACGGGCAGTTCGGGCTTATGGTAAGGACTTGGAAAGGATTTGATTATCTGATTCGTGGTTATAGTTAGTCTGTAAAAGGAACCATCGGGAATGTCGGAAGCGGGCAGACAAGATGGCGGAGGCGGGCATCTCAGCAGACACCGTTTCATGTTGGTGGTCCTGTCCTGAGCCTGATTTCTCCTTCGCATCGACAACAACAATACGGATGATGCCCCCGATGACCCATACTTAAAGGCCGAAGGAGTAGAAACCCTGAACACTAAAGCCTTCAAACGCTGAGCCGTAAAGCGTGAACCCGCCATCCATGTACCCTCAAAGCCCGGGAAACCCCAAACAACAAGCCCAAAAAGGATGTTGCGTATCATATATATATATATGGTCCTGCGC
>CAJNIZ010030080.1:33139-60124 GCA_905231905.1 Symbiodinium pilosum
AAGCATCGCGGAAGCACCTGCCAAGAAATCATCGCAAAATGGTCTGTAGAAGCAAGATGTTTTGAAGTGCAGACCAAGAGGAAACTTGTCTTTGCCGAAGCTCCGCAGAAGCTCGCGGGCGGAAGGGCTGCTATTTCCAAAGAAACCAATAAGGAATCTGTAATCAGAACCACAGGTCAATTGTATTGAACCTCTGCGTATCTCTGCGTGATCCGTTTCCGTGGAACTTTCTGATTTCTGTTTTTGAAGTTTCTGGAGCATCTATAGAAGGTCAGCCTGCAACCCTAAACCGTACACCCCAAGCCTTGTGAGACAAAAGATGGACCTTATGCAGAGTCCCCGACATGTTCACTGACTGAGGAGCTGATTAGGGTTTCTTGAAGTCCGGCTAGGGACAGTTGGTGTTGATCTGACGAGCCTCAATCTATCAGGTCCTTTCAGGCTTGCGGTGTTGCTATTGGTGCGGGGGGGGGCGGGTGATCAAGTTTCAGTAGGGCCACCTTGTTCCTGCATTTGCCGGCCTCTAGGCCCCACTACAACGCCAGTGGTGACCAAGGGCTTGAGCAGCAGCATGTAGCGGGCTCTTCCACGTGAAGCCTGACGTAACAACTCCATGCATCAAGTCGCATGCTATGAGCCGCATTCCAAGCATCATATGTTGAGATTCTTGAGACGCTGCCTAAGGACCGCTGAAAGTGTCTCGTGTAGGTAGAGCCCCGCTACTAGATCCTAATCTCAAAGCCCTGAACCCTGACCTTACTACTGGTGTACTGGGCAAGAGTGGAATCTGTGCCCCGACTCCTGTATGCCTGAAATGGCAACACAGAACCCTCAAGCTCTCGACCTGGAGTTTTCCTTCACCACACGGTCTAAGTGGCTTAGAGGCTCCTGGGAGTTTAGGGATCTGCAATTTTCACGAACAAGTTCAACACTCACACTCCTGTAATGGTTCAGGACTACATTGAAGCCTTTGTTTTATATCTTCAGGTGACTCAGAAACCTACAAGACTGTTCAGGGTCCCCTGAACCCTAAATCGTGAATCCGGGTGAAACACTGGAGGATCAAGTTCTCCTGCCTGGTTATCAGATAAAGCACGCCTTCTTCGACGACAAGTGCAGCCCGAATACGGTGCTTCTGCAAATTCTGCAGGGTCTGGATTTGGGCTTGAGTTGCCCAAGGGTTAGGGCTTAATGGTTTGTTCGGGCTTGGTTGTTTCGAGACCTTGTTGTTAGAAAATGCTTCCAACAACTTNNCCCCCCCCCCCCACCCCCCACATGAGCACATGAGCATGTTTGGAGAGACGGAGCTTGAAGGACGGAGTAGTGGAAGTATCTTCATTTTCCGACGATGAGCAGATAGGTGCTTGACAATCGTTATGAGGAATCCACTATACTTGGGTTTAGCTCTAGAGGGTTTGAGGCTGAGGCCCTGATTCTTGGGTTTTGTGTGTTGGGCTTGCACTAAGATTGGATGTTCAGGTCGGCGAGACCGTCATGGTGGGTTGACCTTTTGTGGCCGCTTGTCGTCGTGGAGCCCGTTGACCTTTGAAAAAGGTATGCGTGGAAGCCACGCCAGACGTACTTGCATGTCCCGGCTTTCCTTGGCCTTGATTTGACAGCGGATGTGTGGCCATGAGGAGGGTTGTTTCCGCGAAGGCTCTCCCAGATCACACCTGCCTGAATCACATGCAAGACCGAAAAGAAGCTGCCAACCGCAAGGTTCAGACAGTCCAGCCGCATCGCAGTATGCCCAGAATTGAGGGCTTATAAGGTTTAGGATTTGGGGTTGAGTGCGCAACCACATCCGGCTCAACCTTATGAATGACTGTAGCCTCAAGAGTGCGACGGCTGGATCCATTGAATTGAAAGCCTTCACTCACGACTTTGTAATGTCGAGACCTTGTGTAGTGCAGAGAGCTGTCCACACGCAATCTTCACGTAGAGTTGAAGCCAGAATTTCCTGAGCCGTAACCAGACGCCATGAACCTCAAACCCCCATCCCTAAACACCAAACTCCCTAAACCCCAAACCAACAATGCATTCGTTGGAGACTTGAACAGAAAATGGGAAGATGGCCAGGCCTCCGATCTTATCGTCTCCGCCATGGCCGTCACTTGTCGGGTTTTGAGCGATTCAGTGAGGGTTTCAGAAGTTTTGAGTTCACTAGGGTTGAGGGTTTCTTGTTCAAGGATCGAGGAGGGACTTAGGATGTAGGGCTTCCTGTAGGCCCTGGGCGTTCTCTGCCTGCCTTCGGCCGCCGCCTCCGCTTGGGCTCATCAAGCTCTCCTGCCTCTGCAACCCCCGTAACCAACCGCCATGTGCAGTCGGCTCATTTTCTCTCACTTTTCGGGCCGGAGCTTGCTAGTGGTCTGCTGGCCACCTTTCCGTCATTACCCTTTGCAAGAGCTGAGGGTCCGAAGGTTTTTTGCTCCGGTATGGGGTTGTCCCTCACATGACCATGCTCGGCCCAGAGCGATCCATCGATCGATTTACATTGTTTGGATTATGGGTTTGAAGCTTCATGATGCCGGATTTCGCAGTGCAAACGGGGAAGGACGCACAGTGCCGAATGACTAGGGCTTGCGGGTTTAGGGGCTAAGTCCAAACTAATTTGGGGCAAGTTGCCTTTTTTGCAAAATGCGACACAACCTTTAGAAGAACGCCTCGGATCTCCCCATATCCAAAATACGTAAGCTTATGTTCACAAGTGTTTTCTCACGAACGTGACACTGACAGCCCCCAGCCCAGACCCTAAATCCGCAGCACACCAACCCCGGAGTCCTAAATATGAAGACCTGCTGTAGGACTGGAGGCTCTTAGTGTATGAGAACCGACGAAAGCCGCGCCACTATCTGGGTCTAAACACGTGTCTCCAGAGGTCTAGACTCTATAATGTGGGGGAGTCTCGGCTGAGGTACAGCAAAATGCCATCGCATGCCATCACGCGTAGGAAGACTCAGAGCTCTGTTCTACTCTGAGTAGACGGCGGTGGCAGCTGCCAATCGACCTGTTCCTTCTGCATCAATCAATCTGCCAAGCAATCCTGCGTCCCAAACAGCAAGGGTTTGGGGTGGGTCGCTCTGCCCCGCTAAGGCAAAAGACAATTCCTACGTAGCTCTAGCTGGCATGGGCTGTGACTCCGCGCTTTGGCTGAGATTAGTTTAGGTACCATTTCTTATCTCATTTCTACCTGAGTCTGTCCTGTCACTCTCTTCCTGAAGTAGATAATGTAGGTGGTACAGGAAAGGCGCATTATATGTATCTCTTCAGAAGCTCACATGCCATTTTTTGTGGGTTTGATGTAATGGAGGTAAAGAGGGCATTCTTTGATGGTCTGACAGAATGCCGCTGCCGATTAACTCAAAGCCCTTATAATCCCAAACCCTAAACCTAAATCTAGATCTAGAGCCTATAAACCCCAAACCATTGGGCTGGCGGCTACGGATTGCATGGGTAGAGGACCGAGGATTCAGCACCGCGAAGTGGCTTGACGACAATTCATGGCCTTGCCAAACTATCTTTGGCCATGGTTCCTGTGTAGGAAGTTTACTCAATCAACGAGTGTGTGACGTTTTCTATTTTTCATAGCCATGTCATATAAGCCAGAGCCAGGGTTCTCTCTGCATGAACGAATGCTTTAGGAGCACTTTGCTAAGCCGCACCCTCACCCCGACAAGTTCCCACGGAGTACCGTATGAATTACTCAGGCCCCGTGAACCTGTGTCCATTTGCTTTCCACATGCTCGTTAGCAACACTACACCCATGGAAGGAACAGCAGAAGGACTTGAATTCATGCAAACTTGCATAGCATGAACTTAAATCCAAAACCCTGAAGCCCGGCATGCCTCAGTCCTGGCACGGCCTCAGCCTTGTATTCCGAAGTAACTACAATCCTGAAACCCAGAGCCCCACTCTGATTCCTTGCTGACCTTTTTCCTAGGCACTTTAACCCCGAGCCTCAAGCCTCAATTACGCAACTCCCCAGAGTCGTATCACTTCGCTCAAACTCCTCGCTAACTCCAAAGACCTCAACTCCGCACTTTCCAGGTGTGTCGTCAGGTATCTTCGCTGGCAATGTCAATGAAGTCGCCCCGCTTGAAACGAGGGTTCATGGTGATGCGCGCCTTCAGGGCTTAGAGGGGAGTTGTTTAGTTTTTGTCGTGGTCACCAAGATGGCCGAATCAGTTCTACAGGAGGCCAGCGTGCATCTTTCAGGACAGTAGCTTGCCGAGATTGGCTTTCAACGGGAACTGCTTAAGTAGGCCATTGTGTTTAGGGTTCAGGGTTCGCACCATTGAACTTAGGACGTCCTGCATAACTGCCCTCTGCTCCACAGGTTTATCAAAGTTGACACGGCGTTGCGTGTATTTTCCCAACATCCCGTATTGGGATAGCTGGCATAGCTCGACAGGTTGCTTGCAGGGACTGGCTTGAGGATTTCAGAGCGCAACCTGCGGCATTCTAGGGGCTGCTGAGTGTTTGGTCCTGAGTTGCAGAAATTCGGAATTACAAGTGGAATTTACGGATGACGGAGTTTCGTGCCAGTCTGACATTAATCCCCTAGCCATTTTACGTAAGCTTTGGCTCGAGAGCTTAAGGTGGATGTTTGCAGCTGTCCCTGCCCTTCTTTGTTATGGGCAAGTATAGGCCTCAGCTTAGGGTTCCAGACTGGGTGTGCTCTGCTTAATTAAACGCTTGAGTGGGGGAGTGGATACCTTCATACTTTTCATATGTACCCGCCGTGGTACCTATATTCCCTTCACACTCCCCTAGGCGCCAGTAGGATACATCGATTGAGTAAAGCCGTCAGTTAGTTAAATGGGCGCAGGCCTGGCAAGAATTCTGCACGTACTTGGGAAATTGGAACCGTTTATGGGAGGGTTTCAGGTTTCTACATGCCGTTGTTGTAGCTTCGAGGGTGTGGATTTAGATATGAAGGTTTCTAATGACAACGGTTGGACTACACAGTGGTCCGCTTATGTATCTCCCTGATCTGTGGCATCCTTATTCTGGGCACCCCAACATGGGGGACTTTGATTCTGCTACTCGTACATGGCAATTTGAAGCCCACCTTGAAGTCCATGTGCAGTAATTATAAGTAGAGCTATGAATCGGGCAGCTGTGCTTATCACCACCGGTGAACATACCGATAGGCGATTCCAGGCTCGAGATCATAGGTTTCCCACGACTTGTTTTCCTTCCCGACAACTCCGCGATTATTGAAACGTGTTGATACTAAACTCTGCACCCTGGGCCCAGACTCCAGAGTCTCAGGCCTTGCACATGACCCGGGACCTCATGCGTTAAACCCCTTAAACCGGCCCCAAAGCCCTCCACGCACCAAGAATTCTGAAGGCTGCCGTTCATGAGCTATGAGTGCGCGAACACAGACTTCTCTGATACAACACAATTTCCGGCCATGGCACGCCTCTAGACTTGCGAATGTCAGCTTTTCTGTATGACTCTAAACTCTCAAGATGAATATTGGTATGCTGTGATAGCACCCAAAGACGGCGAATCTTGTGGGGTCTGCTTCATTCAGGATTTGGACCTTGGGCCTTGAGTACTGAAGTATGCAATAGAGTCAGGAGAAAGGGTTGTTGGAATTGGTAATAAGCTCGTTGATGTGTGCAAGTCGTACAGTAAGTCTTTTGGGAGCTCGCCTCATCAGGCTATAGCGGACTTGTTCAAAGTTGTGGAATATTCCTCATGATTGTGTCACTTAGCCAGCTGAAAGCTGAAAACAGCGTAGGGCGACATCAGACCCGATCAAGACCGCATGACCCAGGGCCCCTCTTACACCTGTTTAAGTGTGTTGGAACCAAGTCGGCTACTCCACTGTACCGGGTAGCAGTTTTTCGAGTTGTACATCCTTTACAACCCTGGTAGCACACGAAAGTGGTCTTGCTCTGTGACAGTGCTTAAAGTGGCATCGAAGCGACGCGCTCCAAATGTCGCCGCTCATGCAAAGATTCAGAAATTGCAAGCAGAATGCCATCAGCTCAAAGCTGCAAGCCCAGAACTCTGTAACGCCATGTGATGGCATGTGTTGTGGAGTTCGCGCAAGCCCAGCCCTCCACGCTTCGACCTAGGAAGTTTCCTCCAATTCCAAGTTGTAGTTTCCAAAACATACATGTATGTACAGACGGGCCGTGATATTACCAGCCCCCGTAAATGCTTCCATTAGCTTGGGAACAGCCATGCAGAATACGCCATTCCCACATCACAGTCAATTTGTGTGTTAACAGATGAGCCCAAATATGATTCTGGGGTGTTTTCCAGCAGGAATTACTCGAAAGTACATATCTAGCATCCTTGGTGGGGCCATGCATCTCTCACAATGCCGGTAAGCATGATTTCCCTCAATCCCTGTGTCCTTGTTTTCAGAAACCCCCAACTGGACCTCAGGCTTGGGGACACCACTCTCCAGAATGTCTGACGTGGTAGCTCATTTGCACTGCCTGCGTCAAATGTTTTGTGTTAAGTGCTTTGGTCTGCGATTTGCGAGTTCAGGGCAGGATACTAACTTCCGGAAATCAATACTTTCTCCGAGGTATGGTATGCCACAAGGCCCTAGTTCTGATGCACACCCGGATGGGCAGGCTTACCGTACTTCCTTTTTCGGCTATCTTGATGCTTGCAGGATCTAAGGCAAGGATTGTTGAGAAATGACAGTGGTTTGGGAATGTGACAGTATATGGTGTCGTCGCAGGATAGGAGTTGCCCTAATTCCCGGCAAGCAAGGATTCTTTCTTTCAAAGGCCTTCTGACACCCCCAAGCCCAATTAGTCGGTTCTGTGAAGGCGCTTGTTTCTCCAACACGGCCTCATCTGCTGGTCACTACAGGCAGCCGTAAGCCAGCCATGATTTCAGAGACTGCAAGATGCCCAACCGCAATCCGTGAACTGTACTAAGGCGTCACTCTGTACCTATACAGTAGGTTTAGATGAGCTTCGGGTACTGCCTCCACTTACAGGTAGATGAAAAACTTTCATATTTCCTGAACATATGGACCCTTGTATGAACGTCTGCCAGTTGGTCCGGGCGGTCGAGGGACTCGTCGATTTCAGCACGCGCAAGGTGTCTGAGCTTCGAGTGAAGTATGGCTGGGATCGCGTGTACCTCGTTTCAGGAGATCCCGCCACTTGACTTGCCCAATCTTGCCTGTTTGTGGGATTCGCGTTTTGGATTTTACGGCTCAGCGATCCTTGCTGCATCTAAATGCTCTTTACACAGGACTTTTGAGTGACCCGACTAATTCCCATGCACAGTTGCGCGCTTTCGGCGCCCTGCCTTCCCCCTTGTGGAGCGGGGTGGTTGGTAATGATTCTAAGAGACAAGGTCGTATAGGAGGATTGACGTGCAGAGATATGGACAACCTATAAGAGGATTCTCGGAAGAACGTTTAGAAGAGGACATGATAGAGCTTATACAGAGATTTCCAGAGTTTAGGGAATTAGGTAAGGAATTTCTATTCAGCCAGAGAGAAACAACCCGCCTCTCATGGCTGGGGATACCATGGGTTATATTTGCCTTATAGATTATAGACCAAGTGTTGCGAGAGGTGCCCCTTCCTGAGAACTCCCCGTGCCAGTACGTAAGGTATTCATCAATGCCATATTTCATTACTATCCATAGCCAGGTGCCAAAAATACCAGTAATTAGTAAAAGTCATAGAGGTGCTGGTGCTGAATCAGCATGGTGCCTGTACTAGAGGTGTACTAGAGGTAGCAGTAGCGCAACGAGAACAGAAAGAATGGCAGGAGCGCAGACAACAAACAGGTTGCGCTGGGATGAGCAAACGAGAAAATCCACGACAGTAGCAATAGGTGATACGTTCGTGGGGCACAGTGGGAGCAAAGATGATGAAACGGCGATACATGTCCGCTGAACGCATCTAATGTCCAAAGTGTGTCCATGATTATGAGTTTTTTGATGGTTGCAGGCCAAGTAGATATCTTCATAGTCAGCCAAAGAGCTGAAGCCACTCGCTACTACATCCTCACGGCTTAGGGCTTGGATTTCAAAGCAAAGGTTCTTGAATTGCTCGGCGACAAAGCCCCTCAAACCTAGACTTGCATTCTGTTCCAAGAGAACGGAGGAAGGGATCCCCTAGACCTGTGCTACACTGATGTGTTGCAAATCCCCGAAAGCACATTCTTTCATTCCTTGTCAGCAAGAGCCCGTTACCGTAACTGGCAAATCCTATGACCAAGTCACGGGCCCATGCAGAGAAGGGCTTGTAGGCCGGGTCCTGAACGTTCACAGAGCGTGAGTGTTCAAACGCAGTTTAAGGCACATGCTCCCAACCATCGAGAAATATTACAACCTGCCAGCCTAAGCTCCACTGGCACGAAAAATCTCGAAATATGAGCCACTATGAACCGCCATGAAAACTACTATATTGCCCAGAAAGGGCCTCCATTTCATCCCGTTCCGTTGATGGAAGAAGCCCTGACACCCCTAAATAACTTCAAGGATTCCGTGAGCTTGTGGTGCCGCAAGATTTCAGGATTTCTTACATGAACCCCCTATCCCTACATGGTCGCGCGTGCGTAGTTTGCGAGGGATTTTCGGGCTGTTTGGCCGTCGGTGCAGGGACGCTAATCTTTTGCGGTGGATTCATGGTGTCGTGAAAGTCGTGATGACTCAAAACTAGTGCGTTTGGACACATCCAGTCTACGAGGTCTTGCGCCTGCTAGCAATTGGAGGAACTGGCTGCTCCGGCGGCTGCGGAAGCCAGAAAGAAGTTTGTTAACAAGAAGGCTGAAGCAAACTTCGTTTCAACAAATCGCGCCCAGAGCCTTCATCATTTTTCCGTCTTCTGGCAGATGGAGTGGGGCACATGATCTTCGAGCGCCGGCTAGAATCTGTCATCTCTTTGCGTTCTTGCCATCAACGCCCCGTTCCGCACGGCAACATGGGGAGAAGAGTTGCGGCGAGAGAGTCTGTGACTGCGAACGTCATGGCAGGATCGGACCTGGAGCGGGAACGGGCACGGGGAGGAGTTTGCATTGAGCCACAGCGCGGTCAAGCCAGCATTTCTTGACTCCCCGTAGCGGCTGTGATTTTTGAGCATGTCTGCTCTCACACTGATGATGCTCTCTCTCTCTCTCTCCGTGGTCGATGCCGCCGCTGAAGGGGCGCTGAAAGCTGTTGAACATGAGGTGCTTGCTACTTCATTCTTTTCGCTAAGGTGACCCTCCCACATGATGCTTGCCCTACACTGCTCTTACATGAGGGAAACCTTTCGGGGATCTTAACGGATACTAAAACAAGGAAACAACAGACAGAATTGCACATGTAACTGCGTCGGCATGGCAGCAGCACGGGCGAGAACAGCAGCAGGAACACAAAAGAAGCACTGAACGTAAAATTGAAGAAGCCCTTACAGGGTTGACATATGCAAAAGCAGTAGCACGGCAGCAGCCGCAGGAAGAAACAAACCGAAATGAACGCAGCTTTAACATGCTTGCTACCCACCTCCCCGCCCCCGGACTCGCCCCCTCCAACCCCCCGACACAGTGGCAAATCGCAAAACACAGCTGACAACCACAGACAAACACCAGGCAAACTACGCACAGGCCTCCCCCTGCATGACTCCAAGGACAGGCCAAATGTCCTAAACGTGTCTGCACCCTAACCTTTTAAACCCTCAAGTGATCAGGCCATATACCAGGCCGAAGCCGAAGGCCTCCTTACCACTCTGGGAGAAGCCGGCTTCGAAACAACGTCCGCAGCTCAAAATTGCTGCGGCAGGGGGTATCACATGGTATTTAGACACATCTTGATATAGACACCCCGTCAGCTTCTGCATGTTATGGAGCCTTTTTGGTGGGTTCGGCAGCTTATTCATGAATGCTGGGGACCTCCAATGCTGGGTACACAGTTGTTGTTTTGATGTCCAAGAGGGTTGAGAGTCGGTTGAGGGTTCAGGGTTTCACGTATTCTCCTTTTTTCGGTGAGTGCTCAAAGACGATACCAGGCTACGAGGTACTGGGGTCCAGCAAAACCTCCAGAAATGTCTGAATCGTAGCGGTCTGGTGACCTTGGGTTTTCCTATTCCAGTGTGGATAGTGACAAGGATGTATGGATTCTTTGGGTCACAAAAAGGAATCTAGTAACAAGCCAAGCTCCACGCTGATCAGAGTCCTCCTTGGCTTTCGCAAGAGCTGAGACAAGAGCAACATGATGTATTGAGCTTCAGTGAGCTGCACAGAGAGTGAGCGAACACGTTGCAAGTCCATTCAAAAACTCATGGTTCCCGCCCATTCTGAGGACCCACAAGTACAATACAAGTGGCTCAAATTTTTTCCAGAGACGTATATATCTGCAGCTGTCCTGAATTGCGTGGCTGACTCCTCCAAGTTGCTGAGATCAGGGTTGTAGGGGTTGGCACGCTCAGCGAAGGAGCAATGAAAGAGGACATGTGTACACAAGGTTACCAGCTACGTACTTCTTTCGTGTTGGTTTGGGTGAATGCATATGGGATGTATGCAGGGTATCTCGAGTTCTGGAGAGCTGGAGAGCATGTAATAAACCTCTATGTTAAGTATGTTTTTGAGCAGCCCTTGCATCTACGTCTTTATCCAAGTCTGGAGGGCCCATGATTGTCGCCTAGTAGCCCTTATGTTCAATCCTGCGTCAGCCCTAGGATGATCAGGATAAGATCATCTTCAGAAGTGCTCCAACCTATTCCTGCACGCTAGACCCCGAGCGCTTTGTTTTTTGCTGTTTGGCAAGGTGGCTCGATACACGCGAGGATAGGTGGTCGAGCATTGCCTCAGCTCGACCCTCAGATCCTGCTAGCAGTTTTGGGTCTGGGTTTAGGCCCTGAGCCTTGTAACTACATGTAAGCTCCTGCGGGGCATTACGTTTGTTTGCTGGAAGTTCCCTCAATGAACCCGGCCCACAATTATTGCAACAACGTATTCTCCGAATTACAAAGTGCGCGCGCCCATGGAGAAACATGTATAGATATAGATATTTATATATATGCATACCCTTATACGTACATAGGTACTTGCGTTTGAGAACAGGAGGGTGTATGTGTCTGTTCAGCAAGAACGGAGGGACGCCAGATCAAGAAAACAGGTATGATTCGGTCTGATGCATGGCATCTAATCCTAAATCTTAGGCATGGAGATCCTTTGACCCCTTCCTGAGCATGAAATTACCATTCCTCTTGGTCTGTACACAAAAGCTTCTGTTCTGATGATCGTCCACAGGTGGGATTCGGGCTGTGAAAGGAGGGACCCCCATGCAACTCATAATTGAGAGCAACCCTGCTCGGAACCTCTTAAATTGTAGTTGTGAAGCCCTATGCCAACTATTTGTATCATCCCTATGTAACCATCCGTCTGTAACTGCTCCTGATATAGCCCCGCAAAAGGTAATCGAAGCTCCTAAGCCCCAAACCTTGATTCCGCCAAATCTTGCACCCCTTAATCTCGGCCCCTGACACGAGGTCATGGGACAAATCAGAGAGTCCACGAGAGGCCGCAAGCGAGTGATCTTCTTCCTTGGCCACTTACATGCCAAACAGACGGGGGGTTCTCAAATTACGGATCCACTGTTTAGGTTTGTACACAAAAAAATTATCATCCGGGGCTTCAGAACGGGCGTTTTTTTCAGATATGTCCCTAAATCGTTTTTGTGCTGGCCAACGGTTTCACACTCTTTGTCTTCACAACGACTCGACGCCGCGGACCACTAAGCCTCAAACCCCTAAATCCCAAACTCACTTCATTGGACGAGGGGAGCTCAAGACTCAAGACTACTCAATCAAAGCACCCGATACGAATGAGGAGCAATCCCTTCCTCAAGCAACAGGCAACAAGGACGATCATCATTGAGATTCCTTTGGCTTGTTGGCCGAAGCCCTTGACCAACTCGTTCTTATGACGGAAGGTGGACATTAGCAGAAGGGGTAGTATGGAGGAGTAGGAAATTGCCTGGAATCATTGATTAAGGGTCCCTGCTTTTATGGGTCCCAAGAAATATTAAGTCTGGAGTGCCCTACATCCCGGCACCTGGCATGTCGAAGCATCCAAAACCTCGCAGACCCTGAATTGAGGCTCTGAGACCTTGTACCGCAAGCTCGTCTGTGCTTCTATCACAGAGGGGCTTCAGCCAGGTGTGGAATGGCATTGACTTGCAATGAGCTTGCGGTTTGGAATTTGGAGGGGTAGGAATGGGATGGAATTGACAGGGTGTAGCTGAGGTTGGCAGACTGGGCGAGCGCGGGTTTCTGAAGAGTACTTTAAGCAGAGAGTGGGGATCGTGAGCTAGGATGAGCTAGGATGAGGGGATGGGTTCGGGACTTGATCTGCTAGATGTGAACAGATGTGAACAGTCATCTGTCCAGAGCTTCTTCGTCAGTTGGAGAGCTAGAGCCTTTGAGCTTCAGACTTGGGGGTTGTTTGCGGGGCTTACTATGGAACTGGTACCACGCCTTCGACTGCGGCGCATATTGTGATTTACTGACATGAGGATACAGTCAAAGAGCATGCACCTATGTCTGTTTCTTGCTGCAACCCTTGCAGGGTGAAAAAGACAAGTTCAAGGTTCCACTGTTATCAAGATTGATTTTTCTCGTTCGAAACGTACTCGTCTTGGGACTACTCAGCAGGCGTAAGCCCCAAGAAGCATGGCAAGCATCGCCCGCACTTTAGACGTGCTGGTGAATGAGGTCCTGTGTTCAGGGCCAGTTTAAGGCTAGCTGGAAAGCTACAAGAGGGTTGGCCCGTGGCTGGTCAGGGTGGGCGGGCGGGAGACACGTCTCTTGGAAGGCTGTTTTTCAGTAGTCTTCTCCATTTGTGTAGCTTGCTGAGCAAGGAGCACGCCGCAGATGATGTCAAGACTCAAAACTCTTGCACTGCCGCTTAGTCAGAAACTGTTAGGCGGACTATGGCGTACGTATGTCGTGCAGGCTAGCAGAGGACGGTATGTCTGATGATACAGATCCTCTCGGCTACACATTATGAAGTCTTACTAAAGAAACATTGTGTGCGAAAGAAGACAGCCTTGGTAGGTATCGTGTGGCTATCGCAAGGGACATGGCGACGCGATTGGTGGAAGCGATCTGATATTTTGACTTCCACGCATAGGCCAGGCCGAACTCGGTTGTTAAAGGGTGTTCACCGCCAACCATAATCTAGAGGAGTTCAGTGAGAGCGGAATAGGATGCCTTTGGGATTATACGAAGGGCTCTTCATTCGGATTGGCAAGTCGTTCCGATTGCGAAGACAGGCTGGAGGATTCGAAGCAAGGCTTCTTACTTCCTACACTTTGCCACCTGAGCATGCCTCAAATCATTGCTGTTTAGAGCCCTTCCGATCCTTGACAGGATGTGAGAGAAGGGACGGCGCTGTTGGAAGATGTGGCCAAATATTAATTTCAGCAAAATCCCAAGATGCGTAAAGCAAGTGTGGATTCCTCTAGACAGGCAGTCTGAAAGAAGAGTCTGCAGGCGGTTTCCATGTTCATGGGAAGGATGACCTGCCCAACTCTTAGCAGACGCCTAAACACACAAAATCAACAAAAGACTCGGGTTCGGGGTTGGAGGGCATGAACAGCTTCGCGTGTCGAGTTGAGAATTCTAGTTTCAAGCTTAAGTTCAGTCGGTGGAGAAACAGAAAGCCTGTAAAAGCCGACGCAGACCGTTAAATCCTGCGACATCCTGTACAGTCCCTCTGAAGCCCAATCCCCCTTTGTTCTCAAACCCTGAAATTCGGCACCATAAGTCAGCATCGATAATGCGCCAGACCTCGCAGGGTGCCCGAATCTCAAAACGGTCCTTTCTTGCAGGACATGGCTTGCAGAAGACGTCTTCGGCCGGACGCTGCGGCAGGCTTTTCCGGCCTTCAAGTCGGCCTGGGATCCTTGTTCCTGAGGCTTTAGGGCTGATTTTGTTTGTGTCAGAGTCGGATTAGAGTTCAGCACTTGACTGTGGGTTTGGGCCTGGGATCCCTGAGTTCACACCACGTGGGGATTGGGGATGCGGGTTGGTATGACTAGCTAACGCTTGTCAGGTTTTACCCTGTGCAACCAAACCAAGATTCAAGGCCGTAGCCCGAAGTCGTGGCGCGTTTGGGTGAGGTGATTTGGTAATTTGGGCAGTTGGTGATTAGGGTTCATGGGTTAGAGCTGAAGCTCTAGGATAAGGGTTGGTTTGGGCTCAGGAATTAATGTGTTTACTTCTGACTCCTCAACCTTGAAACCAGCCAAATATCACATCACTTCTGAAAAGTCTGGAAGCCATTTGGAAGAACCTCTGAGCAAGGGCTCAGAAGTTTGTTATCCCAAAAACATCCAAAGGCTATATCTGCATCTAGTTTTGTTTCATTCTTCCTTCCGCCCACAGCGTAAGCCCTACACCCGCCCATTCGCGCTGACCCAAAGGACTCTTACTCTGCCGACGTGGAGAGAACGCGCCAAGCCCTGTTCGACCTATACGTGACAGATCTCAAGGACGCTGCAGCAATATGCGGCAAGCAATTGGGGCTTCGACCTTCTTTTAGGGTTAAGCTGTAGAATGTGAGGTTGTGGGGCTTAGAGTGAAGACATACTCTAGCCGAGTTTTTGGTGTGAGCTTTGAAGTATGTTTGGAGTTGAGCTCAGCGCGCGGGATTGTAGGCTGAAGAGCATGAACCTCACTGAGCCAGTATGTTTTCTGCAAAGTATTTGCTGGATTTTCAGGGCGTGACTTGAGATGCTACTTCAACCACCTTTGCTAGTCATCGTTAGAAATTGGTTTCTGAGCTTTCCAAACTGACCCTCCCCAAAACGAACTTTGAACCTATAGAGTCCAGATTTGAAGATGGGAGTAGTCTTCATATACGGCTTCTTTCAAGACTCCAATGTTAGTTTAGGGTACTTGCCTGGAAAACTGGAATTGCGCCTCGCCCCAGGCAATGGGAGCGGCTCTCGAGTCCCACTAAAGGAGATGTTCGAACAAGTGATGGGTGCAGACCAATCCTTGAAGTTTCCATGCGGCTGCGTAAAGCTGAGCCGATTTGCATCAAGAAAAAATCTTATTGAGTCCTTCAGCGAAAGTGCGGCAGATGGTTTATTTAGAGTTCTGTCGAGCCAATAGTTATCCATGAATGATCGAACATTACTCAGCAAAAGTTGACAGTCGCCATTTTCCGAACCCTGAGGCTTCACTGTGGCCCCAACTTTTGCTCCAGCTTGGGTTCTTTGTCGGTATGTTGAAAATATCCCCATTCAGCCCCAAACAAGACCATCAATCCGAAGCAGTCCATCTGAACCGTATTTTGGGCCTATGCATTTACTGGGTATTAGGTTTTGAGCATGGCCTCTTGTTGATGCCGCCCTTGAGCATGACCACGCAGTTGCTCATATTTTGGTGTTTTAAAGAGGGTTCAAAGTCAGCTTGGATACGCCTCTCTGGTTATGGCATACGGTGATACTGGTTTTGGCATCCTCTGGGATTTCTCATGAGGCTTCGAGTGAGCTTGAAGCGTATGGATTTTGTGTTTGGGGCTCATGGTGTCAGGTTTGGGGTTTAGGGTGGGAGGTTTGCTGGATGCAGGGGCTGGACCTATGTCATCGTTTTGCTTTGTGGCTCAGGGGCCGTTGTAGCATTAGTTACAGATGCCAGTTGTATGATTGTGTGACTCTGTTGGGGGTTAGCAATCACTACCTTCAACATGTGGGGGGAGGTCCGCAAATCTGGTTCTCGGAAGAGCCTCGCTAAAGCTGACTCCTGAAGAACAAATCAAAAGCGAGCAAATCAAAAGCGTGAAGGATTGCGAAACCTGATTTTGGAGCACCCGCCCTTCAGAGTCTCAGGAATACATTAGTTGGATTTTTTGGAATTATCGGCCAGGTGTCTTGAATAACCGTCCGGCTTCATTAATTCTACGCTCTCAATCTGCCATTCCTCAAAGTTCGGTGCCTCTACACCCTTATCAAATTTGCGACAAGCAATCGGCGGAACTCCCAGGGAATGCCACGGAGTTTTTGTCATTGTTTACAAGGCCATAGCCAATAGTCTTCACAAGCCGGGAATCCCTATACCACCAATGGCATACCTTAAGGGCTCTCCCAAGAGGACAACCTGGACCTTGCAGACGGCACGGAGGTGTACCATGCTGTCCACCAGCAGTGGCATCCCACCTTCCGTTCCTGGCCTGCTTAGGGCTTTGTGTGAGCCCCATCCCCTTGCAATCAGAACCTCCCAAAACCGTAGCTCTGCCCTGCACTCCCAGCCCAAGGTTGTGGTAATCGAAGAGGAATTGAGGGGGGTATGGCGCATCCAGCGTTTGGTTCGCCATTGGTGTTTGCAGTTTAGGATGACATGTTCTTCGCTTTGCTACTTTGCTCTGGATGTGCTATTTCTAAGCAGAATCTACTTCTGTTCCCTTGGTATTTCGTGTTTTGAGACGCCCATTTAGAAGGTGGGATGATGATCGAATCGATCAGGATTGAGTGCTGAAGGTTCAGGGCTTGCCTCTACACCTTTGGATAGTAGCCTCCCTCATCCAAAAATGGATTCCTACTTAGGCCTTTGGTGAAAAGGCAGCAGTTTGCGTAGTGCTTGTAGTGTCTTTTTCGTGGGCTCCATGTCTATTTGGGGGGCTCTTGAAAAGGCGTGGGTTCTACTTAGCATGCTTCTTTGTCATGTAACCATTCTCGCGCCCAAGCCCGGAACCTCGGAGGTTGTCCACTCGCTGAATACATCTGAAGCTCCTCCTGCTCAAGACCGCATTTGTTAAAAATTGACTGGCTGCCTCCTCTTGCCCTCCTTCTCCCGAATTCCCTCTCCTGCCCTCCCCTCCTCCCGCCTTCTCCTTCCCTCCTCCTCCCTCCAGCTCCCGCCTTCCGCTCCGTGCCTCCCTCCCTCCCTCCTCCCTCCTCCTGCCGTCATGGTCCTCCTCCTTGCAGCTTTCCTGCTGTTATTGCTGGCAACGTACAACGTACAATTAGCATAGCAAAAACTATGTCCAGAGCTTGCCGTACATGTCCCGCTTGCTGCCAGGAATTGCAGAAGGCCACGCTTCATAGCAAAGACCTTGGTATGGAATCGAGCGCTATGGGCGATTGCACGTCCGCGTTCTGATGTTGAGAGGTCTTAGTGTTTGAGGACGTCCTTTCAGTAGCATTATTTCAGCTAATCCTCCAAGCTGACTCGCCTATAGTCGCGCGTCATCTAACCCCCTTTGGCCCCAGCTTCCCAACTCCGAAAACAAAATCCTCTAAGGCTCGAAGCTCTATGCGCGCGGCTACTACGATATTTTCATGTTTGACCTGGATGGCAATTTGATTTATTCCGTGTTTAAAGAGACGGACTACGCAACCAACTTCCGATGCTTTTCTTGCAGAAGCTGCCTTTACAGCTCCTTTACAGGCGCTGCATGCATACACCTACATCACCATCACCACCACCACCACCACCACCACCACCACCACCACCACCACCACCACCAGCAGCAGCAGCAGCAGCAGCAGCATTAGCATTATCATCATAATCGTCATCAGCGCCATCATCATCATCATCATCATCGTCTTCTTCATCTTCATATTTGTATTCAGCTTCATCCGCCATAGTTTGCCAAGGCATACCTGGTAGATATTGTACTGCAGTCTTTGCATTTGGCTTCATAAAACAAAGCACCCCTGGATTGGCGTAGACCATCTTGGGAAGAGCAAGCGAAACCTTGAGTTTCTAAGCCCTATGCATAGGACCTTGTATTGATTAGGATCAGGTGTTCGGATTGGCGCAGTGGCTGGGTTATCCTGGTGTTTACGATTTGGGGTGTAGGGTTGTGTTTCACGCTTCGCGAATTTGATTCAGATAAGACCCGATTCCATTGCTGCCCAATGGGCACAACTCACTATTACAACTACTCCTTCTGCTACTGCTTGTCAGTGTGGACGTGACTGCGGGTGTTGTAGGAAACGGAGCCTCGAGCGCCTTCTCCCGCCGAGTCCGATGGGTCCTACAGCCCCCTGAAACCACCCAAGCAGTTGGTGTTGACCAGAGCTGTTTCTATACAAGCCTCTTTTACCAAATTTGTTGCAGCAACGCTTGTGAGGCTATGTAAGAAATGACATTGCCAGCATTATGGAAGTCCAGAAAAATCTGTAGGAGTCATATTCTGGGATGGAGCCCGCTTCATATGAGCCTTCGTCTGGGTTGTGGGCGTGTTGCAGGTGTTTCGTGCATGTAGGAGTTCCAGGAGAAACAACAGAGCCCCTGACTTTCCGGCTGAATATGCTGCCACCTCACTGCTGAAGGTTCTCCTACTCTGAACATCAAGAAGCTTGTCACACAAGCTCAAGACTGGTCCTAAACGCATTCTTGCAGTACCGGAGGCTCATGAGTAGTTGGCTGTGAGATCCCGAATGGTTGAAATATCACCTGTTGAACACAGTATATCACTGGAACATCCAATTAAGGCCTGGGTCTCGCTAAAAACGTATAAGCTCGAAAGTCCCAACCCTGAACTTTAAATACGTTTGAAACAACCCGTTTTTCAGGTACATAGGTGCCCCCTATATTGGCCCCCTTTCATGTCGTTGATTCGTATGCCATGCTCCGTATATGGTAATGCCCCCAGGCTTGCAAAACATACTTAGTGTACATCCCATCAGGCTCGTGGTCCGCTCCTCCAGGCCCGCAACAGGTAGGTGAAGGGGGCGTTAGCAAATATTCTTGTGTATGTATACTAGAAGTCCTAAAGGGCCCCATACCCGAAACCCAAACCCTAGACCCTAAACATCTAGCCCATACACACCACCCCAGCACGCCAAGTTCACACCCTTCACCTCCGAAATGCTGAGGAGCAGATGGCACAGGGCCATGGAAAGACTCTGGGCTGGGCCAGGCCTGGGGCCAAATGATCCCGCGTGCCGAGCAAATCCGTGCTGTTGCAAGAGAACTTACCTGGCAACTGTTCCCTAAGCCTGCTAACTTGGACAAGACATGAAGAATCATTGCAGTTACTAGCGCGATGCCTTGCCCCTCCAAGGGGCTTTTTCCGTAATGTTTCCAAGCAAGCTGAGCCGGTTCTAAACCCTGTACCCTAAGCCCTAAAGCAGCTGCAGTCCGTAGCTTGCGGTGTTCAATCTTGCAATCCTTCAGCCATTTCAAAAACGTTTGCTTTCTGCAGAAGGCCCTACGCAGCCCGTCACCGGTTCCCCAAACAACCATGGCACCTCACATGGGATCCTGTCAATTTGGAGGTTTTATGTCAGTTTGCGGGTAAGACGAGTTCAGGCCTCCAGCCCAACAAGTCGGTAACTTGGCTTTTGGGGTTCAGGGTGAACCCACAACCTATGAAGCCCACACCTTCTAAATTGCAGCCATCTTATCCTATCCTTTGGAGTCCCCAAGAAGCCAAACCTCCCTGCCCGACCACAATCCGCATACATGCGCTAAGCCTCTTATCTACATTTGATGAGCACCTGCGGCCCTCATGCACATGTTGAGGGTAGATGCTTTCGACCGTTCCATGCCTTAGGGTTCAATGCCGAAAGTTCAGGGTTCTTCCCATCCGTGAATACTGACGCCTCCAACGCAAATTCTAGCCACTAACTACTGAGTCCCCGAGCACTGAAGCCAGCAATGTTTTTAGGACCTGCGATTTCTCCCTAGACCCAACACCGCAACTCCATCCACCTATGTGATGAACCGCAGGCCCGGTGTGATTGAAATGCACGCAGTCGATAATGTCCAAACCAATCCCAAATCACCGAAAACCATGAGACTCCGTGACAACAAGCTAAGCTGCGAAAGCAGACTGCTGCCAGGCTTTCCAGCAGGCTTTGGCAAGTCCAGCCCCTGGGAAACCAATATTTTAAGGATCATGTCAAGGCTGAGGGTTCAAGATTGAGGTTTTATTGTTCAGGAGGTAGAGTTCAACAATCGCACTGATCATCAAGCCGGCGCAGAAAGGGAGAGCACAAGAACCCCAAACGCCTCCCAGGAACCCTTGAAAACGTTTGAAAAGCATCTGAAGAACACCAAACATCACTCCAAGAGCACACTTTTCTTTGGTCCTACTACAATCCCCTTACTCAAATGGGCATGTAGTGTTCTACTAGCTTCGAACACTACCAGATCTGTCCATGCTAGATATGCAGACTTTTGAGACATCTGATACAAGTTGCTGAAACGGTAAGGCTGTTGGCTGGTGGGTGATTGTTTGTTAGGTCAGTTCGCATACACGGCTTCTATCCTCATACATTCGCCTTCGCGTCTTTAATGTGAACCTGAGATGGCAGCTCTGAAACCCCGAGGATAGCATCACCTACATAGACTGGGCTCCCTACGGACCCAGCGCTGGCGCAGACGCTGCTTTCCTGGCCACTGGTCTCCGCGACGAGGAGCGGCATATGTTGGTGATTTAGGGCTTAAGGCTGAGGCTGTAAAGGCTGAGGCTGTGGGGTTTCAGATGCTTGCCTCCCTCAACTGACACCAAAAGATAACGTCGTGGGTTGTGGGCCGGAAAGTCATAAGCGTCTAGGGCCTCATCAGCTGCGGATGGTCAGGTCCGAAGAGATCTTCCTCGCGGATCCTTGTGACCTTTTGGGGCAGCGGTTTTCCGCAACATTACATGCAACTGAATAACCAATTAGACTCTTTGCCTCTTGGGGCAATAAGTCCAAAATCCGATGTTGCAGTAAGGTCTGAACTCTGAACCCTGAGCTCCAGTAAAAAAGTGGTAGGGAGCAAGCATCTGCCGGAATCTCATATACCCTGACTGCCCAAACTTAGAATTGAATCTCTGCAATGCTGGAAGAGCCAGGAAAAATCAAACTTTTTTAACATCCCTGAGAACAAGCCCATAAACAAAAATCCTTGCGCAAGAGGATGGGGTCCTGATCGGAATCTATTCCATCCAGCTACCTCCTGAATATGAAAAGTCTGGGCTCTCAGCTCCGGTCTGCCGTTTAGGGATTAGGGTTCAGATAGGTTCAGGGCTTAGGCCACTTGTTGGTAAGGTGGTAACTGTAGGGATTCTCATAGGAATTGTAAGCTATGGTGCGTGAGCATTTTGCCACGACGTGATTGGATTCTACCCAGGTTTTTGCAGGGATAACCCTGACATTGTTCTCTTTGTCTTTGCTACTAGCTTCATCGCTGTGAGTAGTCTTGGTAGTCAAGGTCATCATACTCGTCATCAACCCCGCAGAAGAAAAATCTGGCTTCTGTCTGTCTGTAGCTATCAGCTTGCAGCGGCATCATCGCAGCAAATTCGGCCCTCAACACTCACGCTTGTGTAAATAGGCCCGCTAGCCCTGACCCCCTCTTGAACCAAAAGTAGAGTATCACCTCAGGGTAGAACATCTTGGGTGACTCGTAGTTGAGACGCTCTACATGTAGTGGACATAGGCTGAGAACCGAAGTGTGAACCTGACGCAAAGAGTAAAGTCTTGAAATCATCTGCAACCCTAAAATCCCTGAACAGACAAGCCCCAAATACGGCCACGCAAGATAGAAACCCCAAAGCCTTCAGATCCACTTTGAGTCACAAGGTCTATCGAGGCAGACAAGCTGGAGTGCTCCTTTGAAGCCATCACGAACGCTTATGCAGGTGCCATCAACATCCAAGGCCCCCAGTGAATTTGCAATTGCGGTGTCATGCTGAGTGTTCCAATAGCAAGCAAGAGAGCCCAGGGTGAGGGAATTGCGTTTTCAGGACCAGCAATATCCAAGCGATGGAGGCGAACTCATGTGATTGGTTTTTGCGTTCATATGCGTGACTTATGAAGCTTGTGGGGGAAGGGAGGAGGAAATATGGCATGGATTCTATGACATCTCTCACGCGATGATGGAAGGATTGCTGTTGCAAGGTGAGGCTTGAGGATTTTGGATGATGTATGGGCTCAGGGAGTAAGACCCTCGGCATCCTCGGCCATGGTGCGATAGGTTGCTCATCTTTGGCTGCAGAGCCCAGTACAACGAAGGAGAAACACTGGAAGTAGTTGTGATGTTGAGCGAATCTCTCGAACCCATCCCTTCAACCCTTCATGTAGAAACCTAGCATTTTTCGGAGGTTCAGAATACTCAAATACTTATAGCACCCGTTTTTTTGGGCTTCGACACCTCAACTCTAAGCCCTTTGCCCGCTCACTTGAGCCTTGCATTGAGCTTTACTACCTTTGGAGACCTTTGGTAGATGCTCATCTGAGCAGGACTTGGGCGTGCTCAGACAGAAAACCTGGAGAAGCCTTTGCCTTGCCTGAAAGGCTGTTTTTTGGGTTTTGGGGGATCGGGTTTATTGGTGGCGTGGCATGTCAGATCTTAGGGATATGGATTGCAGGCTTAGTGGCTTTAGATGAAGGAGTTGGGGCTTAGGCTGCAGATGTAGATCTCAGGTTGACTGGACTTGGGCCTCGTATGAAGTTTTTAGGCTAAGCACCCATGGTTGGTTCTAGGTATTCTACGGACAACCCAGCCCGTCATCCCAAAAGTGTAGGGTTTCTGCTTGACTCGGCTCTTCATCCCATTAGCCGCCTTTGGCGTGACATGACTTTCAGTACCCGGCAGCCGGGCTCTTTCGCATTGCATGGATTTTTCACATTGGTCTGTCATGTGGCAACAATCAGTTTGATTGGCTTTTTCTCTAGCTTTCCGCAAAGGCTCTGATTCACTCCATAAATCGTTGCGGATGTCGGTGTGCAATTGCACGCTGAAGTGCCAGTTACTGCCACTTACTCTTTTCCCCTTTGACTAATCTGGTCTGGGTCGCCCTGAACCAAGGCGATTGAGCTTGCAACGATCCTACTAGGCACATACGACTTAAGCAGCTCTAGTCTAGATGCAATGTCAGGTCCACGCATGTGAAAGCCAGCGTCTACATGGCAAAACCTACAAAACTAGAGCTTGAATCCTCGTGTGTCTTTCCCAAACCACAACGTTTCCAGCAAATGGATTGATGTGAAGTTGGTTGCTGATGCGTGTTGCTCGCAAGCTCAGAGGCTTCAGAGAATGGATTAACTAATAGGCGTCAGCCTGGGACTGAGCTGTCGAAGGCTGCTTAGGGAAACTTTGGAGGGGTCTTAGCGCGAGCATTTGCAGGGCCTCGCTGTTGAAGAATTTCGGAGCTTCTCAACTTGGGCTTCAAGCCTCAACGCCAAGCTTGCGGATGGAGCCTGTGAACCCCCAAGCGAAGTGCTGAGCAGGTTACAGTCCTAGGAGCTTCCTGTCACTGCTGGACCAGCGGCTCCAGAGCGGCTATCCTGAAGGCGACCGTTCGCACCCTGCCTGAGATGGAGGGTCAGAGTTGATATGAACGCTGGAGCTGTTGGGGATTCACAGGAAGGCTTCAACGCCTAACGCCTAGCCTAAACTGTTTGAATCTTGCCTGCGCACCAAGGTTCGCGTAATGCGCACCTCCGTTCAAACTTGTGTTTGCCCTTGCAGAAATGAATTCGCTGCTTTTTAGATTAAGTGGGTACGCATCTTTGCAGAGTCTGGTTTACCCAGTCACTTTTCAGAAGCAGAAAGACTATTCAACCGTACTACGAAGTGTCCTGGTCTAAATGTACAAGGGCTTTAGCTTGGCGAAACGATCTCGGGAATCTTCTGCACGGCCCACCATGAGCCGGATGTTGCAGATACGCTTGCCAAGAGAAGAGCGTGAACAAGGCCATTCGAATCCTCATTGTCCCACCTCTTTCTGACATTCTCAATGAGATTCAATGAGACACGGCTCAACACCGATCATTGGGCATCTTCCGGTACTGCAATCAATTCTCTGCAGCATGCCCAAGGCGCAATGGCAGAATCGGAAGGTTCCGTCTAAGCATGTCCAGCAGTGCTGGAGTTCGCAAGAGTTCAGGAATTGGGACCTCTTGTTGGGATTTGATTGAGGGCTTGGAGTTGAGGCAACAGAATTCCGTGAGCACAGTGCTGGGCTTAGGCAAGGTTCTTCTTCGGCTTTTTGAACTAAAGATGCGGGATTGTAGCACCATGGCAACCCTGAGCCCCTGCCCTTGGCATCGTGGCTCACCACATTCCCAAGCTGATTCAATTTGGAGCCTGCGTTGCTCGTCTCAAAAGGTTTAAAGTCCATTGGCAGGGAGATTAGGGTAGCTACAGTGGCATGTGCTGCTTGTGCCCTTTTGGGCTTCGTAGGGTAAATCCACGGAGAGCTAGGACATCCAGGGCCCGAGTTGCAGCGAGGGGCCTCGACCTGAACCCAGACAGTAGATGTTCAACTGAAAGTCAGAGTTCAGTGGTAGATGTTCAACTGGACGTCGGAATTCTTTGCTCATTATGATCGTCGAATTCCCCATGGAGCTTAACTGCTACTTGCTACAGCGTACGCCATTCATCCTAAGGCCTGAACCGGCCCCAAACCCTAAGACCTTTGCTGGGCAAAACCTTGTGCTTGTAGAACTGCACCTGGCGCCAATATATCTACCTGGAGTTTTGCGGCGAATCAAGGAATGGATATCTAAAGCTATTCCGATCGAACCTCGAATGACAAGGCTGAATATCCAGTTCCACATTGAATTTTTGGGGTCAAGGTAGGAGGCAACATGAAGCAAGAACAGCACGTTAGCTTGTCCTTTGTGGTGCGAACAATACCGAAACAGAATTCCCATGAGATCAGATCTTGTTGGCTGCGCAGCCTAAGGGGTGAGGATTCAGAATTTCGAGTCCTAGAGCGAAGCTGGATGAGCACAAAGATCCTCAGAATCACAGCCACCTGCCACAACCCGAAATTCTGAATCTAAGTCCTGCGAAAGCTAACTCTGCAACTTGCAACCCTCAACTCCTCATCTGCAACCTCAATCCCTAACCTCATGCGCAGACCGGGCTTGAACTCAACTGATTGAAGGATAAATCCCTATGCCCGGGCTACAGGTATCGTACGTGTTCCTAGCAGCTTCGGCACAGTAATTCGAGTTTCAACATTGAGTCCAAAGCCACCTATAGCTTGGGGTTTGCTTCCTCGCTTAGGACAATCGTGAATGATCCGTACACTGCCATCAAAGCTCACGCAGTTGATGGAGTATGTGCCATTGCCTTTGGTCTCTTGGCCAAGAAGCAAAGTCCATACGCAGCTGCGGCTAGAACTATCTGCATCACAGAACTTAGTGAACTGCAACAACACAGCCTCAGCTGCATATGGGTATTCTCAACTGGAGTAATCTTGGGGACATCATGAATATGCAGGGTTACAGAGGCATTTCAGGGTTCCTATCTAGTGACTCTAGTGTAAAGTGTTTAGGATTTTGGGTTGAGAAGCTCCCATATCAATGATGGAAGGCAAAGCACAGAGCACACAAGAGCTTTTGTAGTGTCCGAGCACTAGAACAGGACATCTTAGCCCAGACACGGACTAGTAGTCTGGTGTAATTGTGAGATTCATCATGTTCATTCGCGAATCTGTCACAGGAAAACATCAGACTCTTGCCTAGATTGGAGCTTGCTCCTGTGTAGCAGAGATGGGATGATTTCTGTGAATGCCTTGCTTGGGACGCGAAGAACTCCAGCCCATTACATGGATGATAACTGCCAAGAATGTGGCTATCCGCGTATATGGAGCAATCCGGATGTCAAGAAATACGCGAATCTGAATGTCTAGCCAAAGGACCAGCCAATCCAAGCACCTACTTGTGCGATGTCAAAGCACCCTCAAACAATGCAGCCTCAGCACCTAGCCATCAGCTTAAAGCTGCTCCTAGAAGACGTCCCCGGCCTCTGAAGCTAGCCGCTAGCCCTGACTCCTATCCGATGTCGTTCAGGGCGTCAAGGGTTCAGGGTTCCGAGTAGTGGAGGGGGAGCCCCACAGGTCCAAGAGCCTTATCCTGTTTAAGAAAACCTTCTCTGCTTGTTTCATCCGTTTGGGCATTGGTTGAGTGGAGTAGCTGCTCATTCGAAGCCCCTGCAGCAAGCTCTACGGGGCTTCAGCGGGGTCCGTGAATCTGTGTTCGTGCGTGATAACACGGAACCCCCGCCTGCGAGCTTCAAGTTGTACGGCTTTCACATTCTAGTCTTGCTAACTCGATGACGGGCTAAAGACATGAGGATGGTTCCTGGCTCTTTCTGAAAGTTAAGATCCTGCATGGTCGTGCAACTATGCCCCAGCCTAGAAGTCGGGTCTATGGCATGGTACATCTTGAGTAAGAGGGGCCCGCACATTTTTGGTGCAACCACCGCACTAATATGAGCCAAAGCTACCAAGCCTGCATATCCTGGTACTTGCAGCTTCCTCACAGTACTTTAGCAGAGTCCCTGACAAATCTGCTACCACAGTCATTTTGTTTTGTTGAAGGAGGAGTTTTGCCCTCAGCATTCACAAAGAAGTCATGCCCGGCAAATACCACAGACCGTCAATGATATGCCGTTCAAAACGCAAGCCCTGCCATGTAGCCTTACCCCATCCGGGAGTTTCCCAAGCTAACCCCTGAATATACTCCTCCTTACAAGGAAGCCACAATCCCGAAGCAAAAGTCCTAGACCCAAAAAACCTTAACCGTGGATGGTATACATCCATTTGAAGAGAAAGGGCGCATCATGTTTTGGGAGGAACCCCCTTGTTTTCCCCTCTGCCTCGCTTCAGGTATTCAGTACCTCATTCGTCAGGGCCATTCAGCGGATGACATCAGAAGACCTTCCGAGCTCGCCGGGGGCTTAGCAAGGCGAGCGACCGCAAAAAAAATCAAATCCTCACTTTGAGGCACCCTGCCTACATCCCAACTCTCATCCTAGGCAAAGGCCGTAAACCCTGACGCCCCAATCGCTCACATCGTCAACCTAACACCTGAAAGGGCCTACAGCTGGAGAGCTCGCAAAGGGAAGGTCCTGAGCTTTTACGTTCAATTCCTGAGCATTGCGGGGTGAAGTTTGTACCCCTGACCCCCTGAAATCATCATTGGCTAGAGCAAGTTTCCAGGAGGGTCCATAGATAGGCGCCGTGTGGAATGGCACATTATCTCCATGTTGCCATACGTTACTAGCTTCAGCCGAAAACCCTTCCACATCATGGCCCATGTAA